>CAUYRH010038652.1:0-17265 GCA_963574655.1 Perodicticus potto | reverse complement strand
CCGGGCATTGTGGTGGGCACCTGTAGTCCCAGCTATTTGGGAGGTGGAGGCAGGAGACTCGCTTGAGCCCAGGAGTTGGAGGTTGCTGTGAGCTGTGATGCCACAGCACTCTATCCAGGGTGACAGCTTGAGGCTCTGTCTTAAAAAAAAAAAAAAAAAAGATATGTTCATTAACATTAAAAAGTATTAACTTCTATTTATCCAAACTTATCATACAGGGAGTAAAAATAAAGCTATGAGGTTGTGAAACATATTTGTACCCCATATAACTGGAAAAATTATTAGTTTCCAAAATACAAAAAACCAGCCATAAACCAATAGGAAAACACCAAAATAAGAAAATGAGAAATTAAGACGAATAGGTAGGCATTTCACAAATAGGAAGCATGAATGTCCAGTGAATATGTGTAACTATTTATCCTCATTAGTAATGTGAGAAATGAAAATTCAAAGAGAGAGTGATAGATTATCTGGGAGGGCTGCACAGAAGCTAAGCACCAGGCATAAAGGTATTTAATAGTTACACTGTATACATTACCTGCATTATAAATTACCTATAAGCATTTAAAATTTTTTTTTTTTTTTTTTTTTTGCAGTTTTTGTCTGGGCCTGGGTTTGAACCCACCACCTCTGGTATATGGGGCCAGTGCCCTACTCCTTTGAGCCACAGGCACCGCCCTAAAATTTAACATAGAAACAGAACCCTAAGAATAAATATAAAATGGATATAAAATAATATTTTAAAAGTACTAACTACATAGTCATGCCTGCAAAAGGCTGTGAGCCTAAAACTTTTTCTTTTTTTGTTACAAAGAAGTTTATCTAGTATCATAGAGGTATTAAAGGTATTCTAGCAACTCATGTTAAGACTCTTTTCCCTTTTTATTGTATAATAATTAGAGCAGTATCCATGCACTATAGTTTATGTTGGTACATATCTTGGACGTTGGAGAATATTAGCCTTTTCTGGTGCTTCAGTCTGTGATAACAGATTTATTAATTCTTCTATGTCCAATGCATTGGCTATAAGGGTTGTACAGTGGAGAGGCTTTATACAAACACAGTTATTTGGATACATATCTATCTCCCCTATATAGCTCCCTAAAGTCTTATCACTTACAAGGGAATTTCTGATGTATAACCATAAAGATAGTATCAAGCACAATGGAATATGAGCCATGATAGAAGGACAAGTTCAGGGCTGAGGTAGTGGAGGGGAGAGAGCTAATACCTGGAGAGGAGTTAGCCGTGCAGACACCTGCATAAAGAGAAAACCGATTGGGCAGAAGGGCCAGTGGGCAAATCCTGAGCCTGGGTCATGCCTGGCCAGCTCAAGCCGTAGCAGGGGACAGCTGGCCAGAGCAGAATGATCAGGAAACAGGGTGGCAGGGGAGGAGGTCAGGGAGCTGGGCGGGGTGGAGGCTGGGCCGTGGTGTGGTGTCCTCCATGGATCTCAGAAGAGTTACTTGTACATTGTTGCTTCTGCTTGTAAATCATTGAAACCTAAAATATTTAGAAAATGAAACAAAGGAAGCATTTCTCTAAGAACTAAATAATGGTGTCATTTCTTTGAGCCACACTTACATAGAACATAAGACACCTTATAAATATGTAACAAACTGTGCAATTCACATCAGAAAGAGATTGAGCGACAGGTGAAATCCTATAAAAATCCCTTTATCAAGGCAAATAATTTATTTTATTGAATTAAACATAGTATTACATAGGCAAGCTTTCGACCAAATCTGTAAATGTTTTGTTATACAGAGATTGCCACTATGGATATGAGGAGTTTGAGGATATGTGGCATAATATCATAGAAGGAAGGATTTTACTTAGGGAGAAAAAAACAAAAAGTTCAGGTAACGGTGGTCAGAGCCCTCTGTGGTATCTTAGCTAGTTCTTCCTAAGAGTCACTTTCTTCATTGCTAAGATGGGCATTATGTATACTCTGCCTGCCACATAAGGTATCATGAAGAGCAAATGAAAGTTCTTAGTCAATATGAGGCACCCTACAGATGGTAGATGTGGTAAAACACTATAGATTGTTAATATCTACACATATTCCTCATATGCGTCTGTGTACACATATAACTTATTATGCACTGTTTTTCAATTTGTCACAATGTGCAATAATTTCATCTAATGCCAGGACTATGGCTTATTCTGCCAAAATGCAACTAAATAAGTGATCATATATCCAAAAAGTTGATGAAGTGGAAAAATACAATTAAATATTAAAACCACACCTAGAAGCAATGAAAACCAAGGACAAGGAGATTGTAAAAACTACAACAATAAAAAAGTACTTTATTCGTTTTGAGATCTAAGATAGTATCAGGAAACAATAAATATAAAAGGTAGAAAAACATTTGACTAGGTGAGTGTAGAAGTGGAGAGTGTGGTCATAGGTAAGAAAGGAAAAATGCTCAATAGTGTTATTGGGTTGAAGCATATCATGGAAAGTAAGAGTAAAGCTTTTTTTGGAGAAATAACATTTAAGTGTGAAAGGTATAGTAAGTAAACACCAAAGTAAGACATTTTTCTCCAATCCTAGGAAGGAAATTAATAGTTGGAGAAACAAACAATTTTAATGGGCTGTTATTTGCTTTCCTAAAATTTCTTCCTAATGTTCTCTATGGATCACATAGAAAGTATTTACATTCTGGGGGGAAAGGGGTGAAAATTTCTTTTCTTTTTTTTGGGGGGGACTTTTATTTATTTTTAATTTTTTTTTATTGTTTCAGATTCATTGAGGGTACAAAGAATTAGATTACACTGTTTCCCTTTGTTAGGCAAAGTCCCTCTTATAATTGTGACCAGCCCCCAAGATTGTCTTGTTTTTCTTGAACAAGATTTGTAATTTAGATGTATAACCTCTTGATTTATTTTAAGAATAGGATTTTATATTTTAAAAAATTGCTAATACATAAGCAATTGAGAATTATTTCAAACAAAAGATACACGATGGGCTGGCGTTGTGGCTCATGCCTATAATCCTAGCACTCGGGGATGCGGAGGCAGGTGGATTGCCTGAGCTCAGGAGTTCGAGACCAGCCTAAGCCAGAGTGAATCTTGTCTCAAAAGAAAAAGCCAGGCGTTGTGTTGGGTGCCTGTAGTCCCAGCTACTTGGTAGGCTGAGGCAAGAAAATTGTTTAAGCCGAAGAGTTTGAGGTTGCTGTGAGCTGTGATGCCATCACATTCTACCGAGGGCAACAAAGTGAGACTTTCTCAAAAATTAAAATAAAAAAAAATTAAAAAAGAAAAGTTATACCATGATTTAGAAATCAAAGTGTCACTGGCAAACTCTGACATTAACATATTCATCTTAAGTTAGATCTAAGGATTATCTTGAGAATTTTATAGTTTTAAGTTTGGCTTAGGCAGTCAGGAAGCAAAAATGAGCTGTAATAAAAGCTCTTGATAAAGAAATGTCCAGACACCGAAAATTCAATTATGAAGAGTGACCACATGTTTAATAAAAATTATTTTTTAAAAAAGGAAGAGAACATAAGAGGAGGAACAGAAGAAAGGAGAGAGAAGAGCGTTGGGAGGGAGGGAGGAAAAAATGACCAAATAAGGTGCTGAAAAAATGGGCAAGAAACTGTCTCAGTTTAGTGTCTATACACTAGGTCTGAAATTGACATAGCTTTGGTGGAAAACAGATTCTTTTGGTTCCATAATTGGGTCTAGATTGATGTTATTTCTCTATACCAAATGTAAATAATTTCCAAATAGGCAGGTTACATGGCTGAGATTAATTTGAGTCTCGTTCATTCATTCCTTTATCCAACCGTTTTGAAAGATGGTTGAACGTGTGCCAGGCACACGAGGGCAAACGCAGAGATGTTGTTACAGGTTCCTCTCAGTGAAGAATCAAACCTGCAGAAAGCAAGCACATCCTCAAACAGCGCAGATGGTGAGGAGTCGGCCTGATAAGGACTAGGAATATCCTTGAATGTCTAGTAAGGATGTTCAACAGTGATATTCCAAAATGTCTGTTTAAAAGAATAACTGGTTTGTTACCTGGACTTCTAAAGAAAATCTTAAAAAAAAAGCAAATAGGCAAACAAACAAACAATAGTGCTTGGCTGGAGAAAGATGTAAAATTTGATATTATCACGCTTTTCTCCGCACTTTCTCCCCATGCATATTCTACACTGTTTTCAAGAAGCAGCAGCCTAGGTGGGAAAAGTCTCCGTATTTTTTCACGTAATATTCTTGGACATTTTTATATGGAGAATTTCTAGCTTTCTTTTTTTTTTTTTTTTTTTTGAGACAGAGCCTCAAGCTGTCACCCTGGGTAGAGTGTCGTGGCATCACAGCTCACAGCAACCTCCAATTCCTGGGCTCAAGTGAGTCTCCTGCCTCTGCCTCCCAAGTAGCTGGGACTACAGGCGCCCACCACAACGCCCGGCCATTTTTTGGTTGCAGCCGTCATTGTTGTTTGGTGGGCCTGGGCTGGATTCGAACCCACCAGTTCAGGTATACGTGGCTGGCACCTTAGCCTGTTGAGCCACAGGCGCCAAGCCGATTACAACAATTTCTATTGCTGCTTTGGTTATTGCTACTACTGTGGAGACCATTTTTTAATAAATGGGATCTTCACCTCTATCAAGACATGGTCAACTGGCCACTTGATTATCTCTCTCTAGTTCCTTCAGATTTTAGTAGAAAACAATAAAAGAGGAATAAAAATGGCATAAAACAACTGACGATGGGACATACTGTGGTGAGTGATGGCCAAAAAAGAAAAAGAAAATTAAAGGGTAGCAAGTTGATCAAAGATTGGTCGCTGGGTGGTGCCTGTGCCTCAAAGGAGTAGGGCGCTGGCCCCATATGCCGGAGGTGGTGCGTTCAAACCCAGCCCTGGCCAACAACTGGAAAAAAAAAAAAAAAAAAAAGACTAGTCTCTGACTTTACAAAGAGAAGGAAGACAGGGCACAAGTTCAGGGAAGAGGTTGTGAATTAATTTTCCCTGAAGAGTCCTAGGCAGTTGGCAGATGAAGGAAAAAGCTGCAGTGAAGAGGTACAATCAAAACAGAGGGGTTGCAATCCTAAATATTTGACTCCACTCTTTTTCCACCCAGGGCAAAGATTCATATGTCAAAAGCAGAATTTCTAAGCATTCTTCTAGAGACATTTATCTACAAGTACAAGATTCAAAATCAGCATATATGGAGAGAAGTGAAGATACAGCACATAGTTTAAACAAAAAAGCAAAATGAAACCTTTGTGCACTGCTCATAACTATGCCTCCGGCTGAGAGCCTATGCAAAAACATTGACTGCCAGAAAGTTTTTTGCAAGCATAATCTCTAGATATACTGAAGATCTTCAAAGAAATTTCATCCATATATTAATATTTTGGAAGACAGTACTAAGTAAAAGAGCCAGCTGTCCACCCGATTAGGATCTAACCTTCTATTCTTTGGCCCATCAGTACATGAAGGGTTTCCACATTGATCATTTTAATGCCCCCATTTATATAAGAAGGAGCAATGAAAGATCACTGACACTTAAGGAAAAACTTAGATACAAAAAAGCACAAAAAGAAGTATGCATTAAAATGGTGACTTTCATAGAATGATAAAACACTTGAAACAAAATAAGGATATGTGTTGCCAATCCTCAGTAGGCCTGGTTTAAAAATAAAAGAGGATACAGCACATTATGAAGTGAGATTAAAGATAATTTATTACCTTTGGTTAAAAAGACAGAATAGCAACATGAACAAAGAAATATCATCATAATATTTCTTGGCTTTGTCATGGTATTTGCAAAATTATAGTGAAATAAGAGCTAATTCATCTAAAAATAGTGAAGGAATGATAGGAAGACTTCTAGAATTATAAATATTTATCAATCATAAAAATATTATTTTTATTTAAGTTACAGTGGATAATTTTTTCTAGTTTGCTTTCTAGGACTACCTATAGAAGGGAAGAATATTATGACAGGTGGGGAGGAAAAGGAATTCCTTCTGTTATTATTGTTCTTATTATTTTATGATCATTATCATTTTTAGTATTAGTAGTATAAAACTTCTGGCAGTATTTTTAAACTACATTATATAATAATTAGAAAATAAAGAATTTGTAAAATGCAGTACTACATTTGTCCTTGCTGTCCTTGTTAGGTATTGTTCTACACTATTCAAAACAATTGTTCAAAATGAGACTATCAGGAAAAAAAACCATTTGCCAGTATGAAGCAAAAAATAAATTTATTTTGACTTAATATCAAGTCATTAAATTTTGTCCAAATGATGTATAGGCCCATCCACAGCACACAGTATTTAAAGAATTGACTCTATCATGTGACAAAATGACAGGCTGACATTTTTGTATAATCTAACATAACCCTAAAAATCTTTCTTTGTATATCTATTACAAAATTGTTTTATGGAGTCAGAATTGTGTTTTTGCCCAAATCACAGAAAACTGAATGACAGGAATATTCTGCTAACTAAATGAATAATATCTTTTTAGTACACATCAGCAAAATGTAGCAATACCCAAGAGACATAAGGGTTAGATTCTTTTAAACAATTGAGCATCACTGTAATTCAGACAGGGTCCTTTAGAAGTCAGATGGAACCGTTTAATTGAGTGCTATAGAACATGGAAATTACTCTCTTATAAGCTGTGTCTTTACCATGTTTTATCGTGATCTTTAAATCCCACCATGACAGAAATGCAAGTTCAAACAGTCTTTGTTTCCAAGAGTCACGGTCTACCTAGACTCAAATTACAGCCTTGTACTTTTAAGACTGCAGAGGCTGTTAACCACTTCACTTCATTTCACTAGAGAGCAGGGGGAAACACCACTAAAATGAACCGAGGCAAAGGTCTAATGAGACACTGACATTTAAGGAGGAAAGATTTGTTTCATAAGAGCAAGATCCATGCAGCATGGACCCTACTCAGACAGAGGTTTGCAGCCAAGTAAAATGTGAGGGTTAGATGCTGTGTCCTTGATACCGTTGAATCAGCAGGAGAGAACGGCTGGCTGGCTAGTTTAAATAGTGCACGCTTCAGCAAATTTTCAGTGCCACTTACAAAATATATGATTCCCTTGCCATTGTGTGTACATTCAGGGCACGTTCATCATTAATTCACAGGTCAACCAAAATGAAGACAGTGAATGCCATTGAGTACAAAAGACCCTTACCCTATGATGATAATATGGGACTTTGGGGAAGTCTGTCCTCCTTCTCTAGTTTTGGTGTCTTTCGTAACCGCCACCTTTCCTTTTGAACCAGAACACACATGGCACATCTGTTTTCTAGCCTTCCTAGGAGACTTCATAATTCAAGTTCTAAAAATACCTGGGGCTAACTGTCCTTTCAAATACTAAACACCTCAATATCCCCTGTCCTCAAAGGTTAATGTATGTGTTTCAATATTTTTATGTTTTGACTAAATCTGTGCACGATTTATCCACTCTAAATCACATCCAGGAAATGTGTGATACCAAAGTTGGTTTCCACATGGCGGAGTCTTCTGAGAGCTTAAGCCATGAAAGGTAGGCCATGATTCTCATTTCTGGTGATGATGTATGTGCAAAATGTTAAGAGTTAGAGGGTTAAAATTTTGATATCATAAGAGAAAAAACAAAACCAAGCTATAAGAAAAAAGAGGCTATTCAGACAAAAAACATACATACACCTATACACATATATATATGTTGAATATTTGCCCACTTAAATCTGCATAAAAATCAAAAACTTCTGTTTACTTTTCTAAAGTAAGTTTGGGCAGACTCTCAAAATTTCTGTGGTTTATATATGTGACTTGCATGCAGAAATGAACAATCTGGAATAACAACAAAACCTTTTTTAAATCCCATACACTTTAAACCACTCATATCATTAATAAATCCAGAGTCAAACTTATCATAAAAACACCCCTTTTCATTTAGGTAAATTATGTGTATTCAATACTAAATATTTTAATATGAACTGAATAACTAAGGTTCAAGATATTTGAAAATGTGTGAGATATTTGACTAATCATTTATTGTCATTTTAGGCATATGTTAGAAATCAGACAAAGTTATGTAATTTTTCAGATGAAATTCAAGAGGAATGGTGCCTACTTACTAATTTTTCAAATAAGCAAATTTACTATCTCAACTCTCAATATAATCTTTACTCTTAAAATGCCAGAGTATTTTGTTATTGTATCACTAACACTTTATTGTATCATTGGAAAAGAAAAAGCAAACAAGAACAAAACTCTTTCCAACAGAAACAGTCAGAACACCTGCACAGAAAAAAAAATGCTCTCTTATCTAATTTATTGTATCCACCATATATCCAGGTCTTTGTAAACCCGTACCTCATCATCTAAGGACACATACGAATATGTTTTTTGCACAACAGCAAAGTCATAAAATCCCAAACAATGTGATTTATAGAATAGTGATATCTTTTTGTGACAGCAGGGACATGTTTGGTAATACATAGGCAAAAAAACAAATGGCTATTTAAGCAAGCTTATTTGTCAGAATATTTTATTTTACATATTTTACAGATAATACTACAGTGACAATCATTAACAAAGTACACGACTAATTTGCCAAAGGAATAGCACTAATAATCTATAAATATGTATACTGACCAGCAATCAGAGAAAAAGCCCTGTTAGTAATTACAGCATGAAAATGAAAGAAACTCTATTGAAAATTACTCTAAATGGCAATGAACCTAATAACTTAGTCCTTACATCTATATTAAGAAAAATGGGATGAACTCATAATATTCTTTACTTTTAATAAATGAGCCACACCATAAATTTTTACTTGATATTTTATATTTGCATACATGTATTAGTATGCAAATATAAAATATACATACATGTATCAGTATTTATATTCATCAGTATGTTATTTTTCATACACACATATGATTTGTTAATAGTTTTAATAGCATGTACACATATATATTTCATTGGTATCAGTGTATTCTCTGGTAGCAAGAAAACCTGGTTTGCTTCTACACTTGATATTAGAAATGAGGCTTGTTTTGTCATTCAGGAAGGTGTGATATTTGGTTTCCAAGTACTTGCCTTTCAAGGGGTGATCTTTTGTCTGCTAATAATACGTGCAAACCCTTTGAGTAGGACTTGTTTCTCCCTTCCATCTGACTCAGACTCATTCGATGATTGCAACAGTTCTCTGGATCTTCCACAGCAAAACTTGTATTTACCCCTTTATGATGTTGTTTGTGGTACAGCAAATAGTAAATGTCACACAAACCAAATATTTGCAGACAGATGGAAGAGTAACCACAGAACATACTCAGAGAAGTAAAAATATGATGTTTCTATCCTGAATGATAGTGCTCACGCAAAGTGAAACAATAAAATTGGGCTTGAGTAAATTATATTCAAATTTATCCATTTAGGGACTTGAAACTGTGCAGAGAGACAGTCTCTGTATCAGTATCAGACTGTTTGTTTGTTTGTTTGTTTTTAATTGGGGTAAAGAAGCAACAGTAGCATGGTCACATTCATTCATTTAACAAATAACTATTGAGCACCTGTTTCACCTTAAGTGAAGGTGAACAATGAAGGTAAACAGGAAAGGCAGGGGGCATTGTCCAATGGCTTTTAAAATCTTGTGAGAGAGAATAAAAACATGTAAAGAAAGATTTCTTTAAAGAGGAAAGAATCTTGTTCTGTTATAAAATAGAAAATAATGAGGATTGAGATGGACTTTCACAGGAGAAGAGAAAGTTTCTTAGAGAAAGCATCCAAGAAAAAAAGGTATTTAAGCTGAGATGTGAATATTATGAAGAAAACAACATCATGATATCATGAGAACGGGGTTGGGTGACCCATATTCCAGAGAGAGAAGACAGTATGCACATAATGATCCTAATGACAGGTGGGAAAGTCATGGACTGGGGAGCACAACTAGCTACCATCATACATATCGATGTCTAGTGATAGTAGACTTATCCCCTAAATTATTTAGTCTATTTTCTTTTAGAGTATATTTTCACCTACCATCTTGGAACTCAAAAGTGAAGATCAGTCTACTCACGAAGGAAGGGCATTCTTATAGAGAAGTTGTAAATGAAAATATTGACAAAGGAGTAGGAACAAAGAAAGAAGTCCATATTGTTTCTTAGTAAATAGTGCTTAGGAGTTACATGACTCAAATAATTATGCCATCTGCCTTAGTCAAGATTCTCCAGAGACACAAAAGTCATATGACATAAATACATATAAACATGCACATGTATATATGTATGTGTATGTGTGAAATATATATATAATTTATATATTATATATATTTATATTTTTCCACACATACACACACACATATACACATGTGTATGATTATATGTATATGTGTGAGAGAGGGGAGAGAAAAAGAGCGACAGAGCTATGAAAAGGCATTTATTGGGGGAATTGGCTAACTTGATTATGGAGGTTGTGAAGGTGCATGATAGGCCTCTTGAAAATGGAGAACCAAGGAAGCCAGTTGTATAGCTCAATCCAAGAAAGCCTTAGAACCAAGAAGTCAATGGTAAGACTTCTATTTTGAGGCTAAAGGCCTGAGAGCCTGGAGAGGGGACACTGGACTGAGACTTGGAGTCCAAACGCAAGACAACCTGGAATTCTGATACCCAAGGGCTCCCAGCTCTGGAACAGACAGTAGGATCTTACCCTTCCAGCTGAAGACATGGTGCCTGCCACACTGAAGACTGACCTTTCCCACTTAGCCCCCCAACCCAGATGCCAGTTTCTTCTGAAAATTCAAGTGTGTACCTCAAATCAAACATCTCACCTTCTTTTCATTTTTTTTAAACTTCACTGAAGTAAAGTTTCAGTTACTTTCCCTGAAAGTAAATCCTTTCTTTCTTCTTCTTTTTTTTTTCCTGCAGTTTTTGCCAGGACTAGGTTTGAATCCGCCACCTCCGGCATATGGGGCCGGCGCCCTACTCCTGTGAGCCACAGGTGCCACCCTAAATCCTTTCCTTATATTTAACTTAAACCCTTATACCATTTAATTTTGTGCTCTCATTTTTTCAGCTCTTATAAAAGGAGGAAATTAGAGTTAGACATTTCTCTGTGAGTTTCCTATTGATGACAACAATTACGTGTTTTCTCTTCCATTTCTTCTCCCTTTTCCTTCCTGTATCAGTCCTTGTCTAACAAGAAGAGAAGAATGAGTAAGAAATATATATGAAGAGGTTTATTGCCAGACATAGGTGATTGTGGAAGCTGGTTAGGCGAAACCAGATTTTTAGGTTGACCCATCAATAAGTCCAGGCTGGAACTCTGAACATGAGCTGAAGTTGCCATCTGCAGGCAAAATTTCTTCTCAGGGAAGCCTCAGCTCTGCCTGTGGGTCTTTTAACTGATTGAACCAGCCCTACCAAGATTACCTAGCAGACACTACCTTACTTAAGTGATTAACAAGTTAACATCTCTAGTAATGGGACAAGTTGAAATTGTGAACCACATCAGAGAACGCTGTAAGGATGGCATCACTTCTTTATTATTTCTGCAAGAGAGGAATAATCTGAATTTAATCACGAAGACACATTAAACAAATGAAAA
Source organism: Perodicticus potto (assembly GCA_963574655.1). Classification (NCBI taxonomy): domain Eukaryota; kingdom Metazoa; phylum Chordata; class Mammalia; order Primates; family Lorisidae; genus Perodicticus; species Perodicticus potto. Next base: position 5,690 of record CAUYRH010038652.1, on the reverse strand, counting down.
CTAAAGCCATTTCACAAATAGTTGGTCTGCTGCATTCCAAAGTATTAAGATGATGAAAATCAAGGAAATATGATGGAATTGCTTCATATTTAAAAAGCCTAAAGGGACAGAAAAATATGTACTTGATTCTTCCAGTAACTTTGAGAAGAACGCAAGGTGAATATTTTTATTCTGTAGATCACAAAAGACTTGGAAATCTCTAAACTAAAAAGGGCTTGACTAAGATAACATAGTATATATCAAACGTCTCTGAAAAAGACTTCTAATTAGGGAGAAGTTGGCAATTATACATCTATTTAGAACTTGGAAAATACAAGGGGTCAGCAATTATTATTTTTAAGTATGATTTTCAGTGTATGCCATGAAACAATGCTTTTCAAACATTAGTGGGCATACAAACCACCTAGGGATCTCATTAAAATGTCAATGTCAAGTCTGTTTTTATGTCTAAAGAGTGAACTGAAGTTTTAAATTTGTAATGAGTTTCCAGGTAATGCTGCTGCATCTGGTCTACAAACCACACTTGGACTCGCACATTTCTTGACTAACATAAGGCATGGCCAGGGAAGAGTCACAACAAAAGTAATAAGATAAGTACTGTATACCCTGGCACAAGGCTTGTGTGACTATAATAATGCATTTAAATATATCACAAATGGAAATAAGGGTTCCTTTTTCTAAGTTTAATTCCTTAACAAAAGTATTTGTTCATGCTATTTTTAAGCTACCTGTAGCAGACACTCAAAGTTGCTGTGATAGGTGTGTGCATGCCTTTGAATGCCAGTAAAAAGAATCAATCCCTTTTAATGGCTGATCAAAGTTCTCAATTCACTCATCTTTTCTCAGCAAATTTAATCCTGTAATTTCTAACTGGCTGGCTGCATTATGGTTAATGTTTTTCTGCCCCTGAAACAGCAGAAATGGACCTCTGCCAGGGAGGACTATTAGATTAAATGGACAATTAATGTGATTCCCTGTGCCAATTCCTGTGAAGTTTAGCCCCAAGGCTAAAGTGACATAGACTAAACATTTACTGTAAAATGGAAATGATGTGGAGAAAAAGTACTAGGAAATTTGTTATCGAGAAAGGAACTGTAGTGCATTCAAGAAATAGCTTCCTCTACAATCTTTGTGACTAAAAATTATAACCAGCTGGCACCAGCAGTGCCTTCTAAGAGACGAAGTACTTTGATCTAAGAGAATAAATCTTTGAATTTGAACCAGTAAGTACATTAGTACCTTATTCTCCAAGAATATTGTTTCACATGCCATGCACCTGTTTTCCCAGAATCTTCCATAAGCGTGGAATTCTCTACTCTTCTTATAACCTAGCTTTGCTCCAAGAATGTCCCAATTTATAGACTACCCAAGTAATTAAACCAAATCGTCACCAAAGATTTATGAGACAGCCCCCCCACACATGAATATACCCCTAAATGGGGATAAAAAGCAAAGCAACCCTGAAAGTTTGTACTCTTCAGTCAAAATGATGACAAGTACAGTTATCAAATCTAAGATACATTACAAATTCAGAGCTTCCACCATTCCAGAAATAAGTCTTAGACAAATCTTTTAGAAAAACATCTCATAGTTCCCCAATTATATTTTAGCAAAGAAGGTTATAAGAATAAAATGCATGAATAAACATGTCCAGTAAAATTTAAAAGGTAAACAGAATACAGCAATAAGTCTATGCATAAAAATAGTTAAGAGCAATTTGATTTAGCAAAACACAGCCAGAGGAAGACAGAGTAAGGAGATATTTCCCATCAAGGAAATTAATAGTTACTATTTTCTTTTTAATTATTTCTTTACTCTTGAAATTTATTACTATATGAGCTTTCATTAAAAATGCCATGTTTATTAGAAATAAATGTATTTTTTCTAAATAACTTAATAGAATATATAAAAAATATTATTTTGAAAACAAGAAGTTCTTTATGTTAATATCTAGTTCAATCTTCCCCTAAAAACTACAAAGGCTTTTGTCTAAGAAGCTCTCTTATGCTTACTATGTAGAATTGTTTTTCTGTGTCTCTGAGTGTCAAAATCTATAACAGTATAGTGAAGTGGTCATCAGATAGTACTTAACTGAAGACTAAAGCTTCATTGTCTTGGTCCATTTTGAGCTTCTTTAACAGAATACTTGAGACTGGGAAATTTATAAAGAACAGGATTTATGAAACCATAATTCTGGAGCCTGGGAAGTCCAAAAGCATGACAGTGGCATCTGCTTGGCATCTGGTGAGGGCCTTCTTACTGCATTATCCTAGAGAAAAATGTAGAAGGGCAGAGAGAACAAGAGGGGGATGAAATAGTGGGTTTTATAACAAACTCTGTTGAAAACAATCCCATTCCCATGATGATGGCATTAATCCACTCAAGACCTAATTATCTCTTAAAGGTCTCAAATATCAACACTTGAATTGCAGATTAAGTTTCAATACATGAGTTTTAGGGTATATCTTGAAACCATACACGCTTCCCCTAACTCCCAAAATTCATGTCCTCCTTATATGAAAAATATACTCCCTCCATCCCAGTAACCCAAGAAATCTTAACATATTCCAGCATCACCTCAGAACTCAAAAATCCATTGTCTCATCTAAACCATATATGGGTGAGACTCTAGGCACATTCACCTTGAAGGAAATTCCCCTCCAGTTATAAGCCTTTGAAATGAGTTATGTGCTTCCAAAATACAATAATGGAATAGGCATAGGACAGATACACCTGATCCAATAGGGAAGAAGAAAGGAACAATAGGCTCCAAGGAAGTCCAAAATGCAGGGGGGAAGATAATGTTGGATCTTAAGACTGAAATAATTTTTCACTCCAGGTGCAGTCTCTTGGATAAGCTAATGTGGATCTAGGGTCTCCAAAGCCTTGGGCAGCCCCACTCATAAAGCTTTGCTGGGCTCGGCCCATGAAGCAACTTTCATAGGTTGGAGTCTTATGCTTGCATTTATCCCAGCCTGGAGTTACATGCTGATTACCTTTGTAGTTCTGGTCCAAAGTTTTACTTTGGAAACTTGCACTCAAGGCCCCAGCTTTGCTCAAATATCTCTTAAGTGCCCACAGGTTCACGCTTCCATTTTCTTGATGAATAGCACCTGTTTTCTTTATAGCAGTACTAATCTCTGGCAAATAATCACTCAATTATACATTTGGATCTTCCTTCTCCCTCCCCTCCCCACACACACTTTTTTATTTTTTACATAGCCAGGCTAAAATTAAAAAAAAAAAAATTCTTTTATTTATTTTTTTGTTGTTGTTGAGACAGAGTCTAACTCAGTAGCCCTGGTTAGAGTGCCTCAGCATCGTAGCTCACAGCAACCTGAAAATCTTGGACTCCAGTGATCTTGTTTCAGCTTCCAGCCTCCTCCATGACACTGGGCTCATTTTTCTATTCTTAGTAGCAATGGGGTCTTGCCAATTCTCATGCTTATCTTAAATTTCTGACTTCTGTCTCCTGGAGTGCAAGGATTACAGGCATGACCCACCATACTTAGCTTAAAATTTTTATTTTATGATTCCCTTTTAATTATAAATTTTGTCTCTACACCATTTCTCTCATTTTTCTCTTCTCTTTACTGGAAATGATCAAAGAAGCCATGTAGCACCTTGAATGCTTTGCTGCTTAGGTACTTCTTCTAATCTCTCTATTAAGTTGTTCTTAAATTCTGCCTTTTGCAAAGTCCAAGGACACTGACACAATTCCACCAAGTTCTTTGCAGCAGTATAACAGAATGGCCTTTACTCCAGTTTCTGATACCTTTTTCCTCAGTTTCGTGTAAAGATGTCAGCTCTTTCTCCCATCCTTCTGATTGTGATGACTTCAGAGATCTCTAAGAAGTACCAGGCTTTACGTTTCTTTCTTCTGAGCACTCACCAGAATCACTCTCAATGCTCCACTGACATCAGCGTAGGCTTCTTCTAGACTCGTCTTCCAAATTCTTCCAGCTTCTGTCTGTTAGCAAGCTCCATTAAACAGCTTCCACATTTTCAGATATTTGTTATAGGAACAGCTCCATTTCTTGGCGCCAGTTTTCTGTCTTAGACTTGTGCTGTTGTAGCAACACATAACGGAATGACTGAGACTGGGTAATTTATAAAGAACAGAAATGGATTATCTTCTAGTTATGGAGGCTGGGAAGTATAAGAGTGTGGTGCCACCATCTGCTAAGCCTCTGCCAAGGTCCTTCTTACTGAATCATTTCATGGTGCATGGAGGAAGGGTAAGGAGGATGGGAAAGATTAAGAGAAGGACAAACTCACTTTCATAACAAACCCATTATCACAACACCAAACGCATTCTCGCGAAGGAAGAGCCTTCATGACCTAATCACCCGTTAAATGTTCCTACTCTCATTATTGTTCCACTGGGAATAAAGTTTCTAACACAAGGGGAACCATTCAAACCTTAGCAGTCTTAGAACCCAGTGTCCTCCTGTGAACTTCTTTCACTACCATGGTCTTTTGCTGAGATCTGCCAACCAGTGCAGGCCCAGGAACACTGGATCCAGAATTAAGCCCTGAGCTATAGGAAACTCAGAGTTGCACAAAACAAAATCAGTGGCTCTTTCCAGGTAAGGATTTAACTTGGAACATCTCAAACTGAACAGTTCCCCTCATCATTTTTCCATGGATACCACGACCTCCCAATGTGTCTGTGCTCTCAGTGAAAGGACAGTGTCATTTTTCTCTTGTTCCCAGTCATAAAACTGGGGCTGTCACACTTTCCCTTCTTTGTTTCATTCTTGTAGCCAGTCCTATCAATCACTTTTCTGTCTCATGAGTAGGCTGATAAATATGTAACAAGAAGATCAATGAAATGAAAAATCTGAATATGTATATGGAAGCTTATTAAACATTTTACTGATATGAGATATGTCACACACAATTTACAAGTGATCATGGAAATATGTAATACTCTACTGAAATTATATAGAGCCAATTGACTCAATTGATTCTTTGTTGATTTTTGCTCAAGTTTTGTATGTAAAGCTTATCAATGGTTGCAATTGAAGAACATGGATAAATAAATGTAGTTCCAATAGAATTTTATTTATATAACTAAGACTAAAGAGAAACAACTAAGATGCATGTAGGAGCTTAAGTCTTTTAGTGTAATAAATAATATGACTTGAGTGTGTTTGATAACTTAGGTTTCAGATAGCAGCAGAGTACTCCCCCAATTTTTGGCAATATATATACAATTTTAATATAGATACTTGTAGAAACACCACTCTTGGATTATAATCTCCATAAAGTCAATGAACATATTTTAGTTATCTTTGTATCTTCTATTGTGTATGTAATAGATTTTGCGATGGAATAAATCAATGAGTGAATGAATGGGAAATACCGCGGAGACTGCTAGTCTGTTAGTACTCTTCATGGCTCAGGAAGAAACAGGTGTATCTTTGCTTGTGATGCCTAAAAAACAAAGCCTTAGTCAAGGGTAAAATGTCAGTGCCTTTATTTGAGAGGTGGAACTTAAGAGCAGTAAGAGGAAAAGTGAACAGAGGCATTAGAAGCAATGTAAGGTTTTTATTTCTGAGTAATGTCTTGGCTATTCGAGGTTTTTTCTGTTTCCATATAAAACGACTCAATATTTTTTCAAGGTCTTTAAAATATGACAATGGAGCTTTAATAGGCATTGCATTAAAATTGTATATTGCTTTGGG
>CAUYRH010038646.1:0-40021 GCA_963574655.1 Perodicticus potto | reverse complement strand
GGGTTTGAATCCAGCCCAGGCCTGCCAAACAACGACAACTCCAACAAAAAAATACTTGGGCATTGTGGCGGGCACCTGTAGTCCCAGCTACTTGGGAGGCTGAGGCAAGAGAATCGCTTAAGCCCAAGAGCTGGAGGTTGCTGTGAGCTGTGATGCCACAGCACTCTACCGAGGGTGACAAAGTGAGACTCTTAAATCTAGTTTAGTGTACCACATGTGAATAGATTATGCTTCTTACTAATTGAGCTTTGTCTGCTAAATCATTTCTTTTCCATCTGAACAAGTATATAACATTTATAAACCTCAGTTTCCTCATCTGTAAACTTCCCGCTCCACAGTTCTTTGACCCTTTCATCATTAATACTGTACTGGGGAAAGGCTGTAAACCAAGAAGGATCTACAGAAATCCACATGGGTTCATTTCATCAACTTTTCCCTTAGTGACTTTGAAACCCTCTGGCCCTTGCTCTTGGTCTGGGCTCTCATTCAATAACTCCTTCCCCAGAGTTTCATTGTTCCAGCCTCCCACCTGCCACTTTCGCAGACAACAAAAAGCATCCCATGAGTCCATCAGCTGCCTCCCTGATGCCTTTCTCTGGCTCGTCTCTGTGGTTCTTGGCATGGAGGAGGCACTCCACTCTTCCTTCCAGCAGGAGGACAGGACTCCCTGACACTCTCCTCTCCCTTCTACCTCACCCCGGCGTCTTCTCTGGGCATGGGATTGTTTCTATACCCTTTTACTTTGAGGCATTTCCTCAAATCATGAAGCTGTACCAGTCTCTAGGCAGTGGTTCTCAACCTTCCTCATGCCGTGGCCCTCTAATACAGTTCCTGTGGGTCGAAACCCACAGGTTGAGAACCGCTGCTGTAGGGTAACAGGTTGTACAGCAGAATCTCAGGCTGATTCTGATGTTCCATATGAACAGTAATGCTAAGGTGTGGAACATCCTGGCCTAGAGTCCTTAACTGAAAAGAACATCTGCTTAGTTTCAGCTAAAAGAAGCATGTTATAAAGGGAACAGTAGACTAGTTTACACTTTTCTCTATTTACTGCTAAACATACTCTGGGAGCATGCATTTGGAGCTGCAGTATAGATACCTAAATGTTTGTTTATTTTTTGAGACGGAATCTCACTGTATCACCCTCGGTAGAGTGCTGTGACGTCACAGCTCACAGCAACGTCAAACTCTTGAGCTTAAGTGATTCTCTTGCCTCAGCCTCCCAAGTAGCTGGGACTACAGGTGCCCATCACAACACCTGGCTATTTTTTGGTTGCAGTTGTCATTGTTGTTTAGCAGGCCCAGGCCGGGCTCAAACCTGCCACCTTCCGTGTATGTGGCTGGCACCCTACTCACTGATCTATGGGTGCTGAGCCAATACCTTAATGTTTAAAAAGATAAAAGGACAGGATGTTTAATAAAATTAGAAGCAGTGTAGTTAACTGCAAGTGAAGTGGTACCTTTTAGTATGAATCCATGCCAACTCACCACTGTTCTATCCAGATGGCTAGCCATAAATCCTTCAGTGCTTTTTTTTTTTTTTTTTCTGGAGACAGAGTCTCACTTTGTCACCCTCGGTAGAGTGCCGTGGTGCTTGCAGCAACCTCCAGCTCTTGGGCTTAGGCAATTCTCTTGCCTCAGCCTCCCGAGTAGCTGGGACCATAGGCACCTGCCACAATGCCCAGCTATTTGTTTGTTGCAGTTTGGTCGGGGCCGGGTTTGAACCCGCCACCCTCAGTATATGGGGCTGGAGGCCTACTCACTGAACCACATCAGTGCTTTCTTTATTAATGTATTATTATTAACTTAGGCAGCTCTCATAGCTTAGCTCTCGTAGCTCAGTTGCTTAAGGCCCAGAGTTTGAGGTTGCTGTCAGCTGTGACACCATGGCACTCTACCGCGGGCGACATAGTGAGACTCTGTCTCAAAAAAAAATAAAAAGTATTATTAACTTAAATGTAGATAAAATTCACTGTGTATTAACTGCTTTCACATAATTTCAACTCCTCTGTTTAATCTACCCAGTCCTCAGAAAATCAAGGGAGAATCAAGGAGAGTTTCAGATCTGTAGCTACCTTGGGACATCTCCCAAATGAGCAAAAGATCTGATAATCTATTCCTAGGCCCCTTGAAGGTTCAGCCAATTGGAGGCTGTTGGTTGCCTGTCCTTTCTACAGCTCTGGGACCTCATGACTCTGAGACACCTTCAGGCAATTTCTCAGCTTTAGCAATTAGGAACCAGGTAACTTCTTTTTGTGGGTAGATGTCCTATGCACTGTGGGATGTTTAGTAGCATCCTTAAGCTCTACCCACTAAAGGCCAGTATTCACTCCAGCGCAACCCCTGGTAGGCAACATTGCTCCCTTCTTAGTTAGATGCCCTGCCCTAAGCCTGGAGGACCTTTCCCTGTAGTACTAGGATGAGCCCCCCAAAGCATTCTCAAAATCCCTTATTCTGATGTTTGGATATGAGATGGATGGGACCTCACACATCCCTCCTCTGTCCACGTTTCCTGCTTCTGTTAATGTCATTGTAACTGTGTCATCATGTTTATGCTGGTGATCTTCCAGGCTCTTGTTCTTCCCTCTTGGTTGCTAAAGTCTAGTCAATTCTTTCTCCAAAAGGTTGCTTGTATCTCTCTCCTCCTTTCTATTCTTACCACAGCTCTTCATTGCAGTTCCCATTATCTGTCACCTGGTATTGGAGAAACCTCCTTATTAATAGGACTCCTGTCTCTGGTTTCTCAGTCCCTCCTTCACGCTGCCCAGTGCAAGACTCCTGAACACAGACCAGACCCTACCATATCCCTCCCCTCCTCAGAAAGCTTCACTAGCTCCCTCTTGCCATTGCTTAGTGCAGGGGTCGGCAAGCTTTTTCTTAAAGGGTTAGATAATAAACATTTTAGGCTTTGTAGGACTAACCAAAGATATTATGTAAGTCCTATATAACTGTTTAAGATATAACCATTTAGGGCGGCGCCTGTGGCTCATCGAGTAGGGCGCCGGCCCCATATACCGAAGGGTGGCGGGTTCAAACCCGGCCTCGGCCGAACTACAAAAACAGAAAAATAGCCGGGCGTTGTGGCGGGTGCCTGTTGTCCCAGCTACTCAGGAGGCTGAGGCTAGAGAATCGCCTAAGCCCAGGAGCTGGAGGTTGCTGTGAGCTGTGTGACGCCACGGCACTCTACAGAGGGCGATAAAGTGAGACTCTGTCTCTACCAAAAAAAAAAAAAAAATCATTTAAAAATGTAAAAACCATTCTCAACTCATGGATTATTTTTTTAAAAAGGTGGCAAGAAAATTAAATAATTTTTTAAAGCTGGTTTGCAGTGGGTTGTGAATTTGCTCCTCTGTAGCCAATTAAATAACTTGTTCATTCTTTTAAGGCCCTGGCTGATCGTCGCCTGCACATATGTCCTGAGCGCCCCACACTCTAGCCTCACCACCATTTCCTTCCCTAGACGCAGCCTCGTGTCATGCCTGGTAGCTTTGTTCATGCTTTTTCTCCCAAGCCTTTTCTGCCTACTGCAATTGGACCTCTCAAGACCATCTCAGCTGCTGCCTCTGCTATAGATCCTTCCCCTGTTCAGAAAGTCAGCTAACCCCTCTGGCATCTAGGCTGCTCTCTTTGCTGTCTGCTGTGCCACCTGTTTCATCCCCTCTGGTATGCTAGTCACATACATGCCTGCCTTCCTCGGAGGCTCCAGGCCTCATCTGTGCAGACCCCCACCCCCAGCATCTTTTAAAATAGAATAATAGCAGGCGTCACTCTATGAAAGCCAAGTGTGAGGAGCATTTCACGTTCATCCTCACCAACCTGTCTGGTAGCTGCTGTTTTCTGCACTTTACATATGAAGAATCTCAGGCGTGGAGAGGTTAGGGAAGATACCTAAGATCACAGCTAGTAAATGGCAGCTGGGATCTGAACTAGGTCTACCTAACTACAAAGCCAGGACTCCAGCCACCATGTCGTGTATCATGGAGAGTTAACAAAGAGCGAGTGTCATTGTTTTGGGGGTTTTTTTGTTTTGTTTTGTTTTGTTTTGTGACAGAGTCTTACTATGTCGCCCTCAGTAGAGTGCTATCACAGCAACCTCAAACTCTTGGGCTTACGCAATTCTCTTGCCTCAGGCTCCTGAGTAGCTGGGACTACAGGCTCCTGCCACAATGCCTGGCTGTTTTTTGTTTGTAGTTGTCATTGTTTAGCAGATCTGGGCCAGACTTGAGCCCACCAACCTAGGTGTATGTGGCTGGTGCCCTACTCACTGAGCTACAGGTGCCAAGCCACGAGTATCATTGTTAAATAAGGATGCTGTACCCCACCACACAAGTTTTGCTTACTATAAGTAGCATTTAAATTAGACCCAATGAGTCTAATTTAAATGCTACTTATAGCATTGGGCTGGGTGCGGTGGTTCACTTTGGGAGGCCGAAGCATGCGGATTACTTGAGCTCAGGAGTTTAAGACCAGCCTGAGCCAAGAGCAAGACCCTGTCTCTACTAAAAAATAGTAGTGGTGGGTGCCTGTAGTCCCAGCTGTTTGGGAGGCTGAGGCAAAAGGATAGCCCAAGCCCAAGAGTTTGAGGTTGCCGTGAGCTATGATGTCATGGCACTCTATCCAGGGTGATAGGATGAGACTCTGTCTCAAAAAAACAAGCAAATAAATAAATATACAAGACTCACTGAATTAAAAACATCACTGGTACATTCTAGCAGCCTTCCTGATAATTGATTTAACTGTCTGAATAAGAACCACATCCTCCTAGGAACCTATCCTAATTTTTGTTGCTAATATGTAATCTGAGTGTTTGGTGTTCATGTTATAGGGATTTTTCTCCCAGTGAGGTCCCTGATCATTTTGCTGAGAACTGGTTGAAATCTTGCAATGAGGACTAACAAGATACCATTTTCAAATAAGGTTGGGCAGAGTAGGAGAAACAAACAGAAAGAGGGTAATTCTAATCTTGGAATTTATGAGTTTCCCTATCTAAAAGTTTAACCTTTGATTTGTGTGTTTATGGTGGGTTTTTATAGGTTGTTCTTTGACCCAGAAATTTAATACACCTTCCCTCTTCCATAAGAAAGATTACTAGACACCTTGCCCCCCTCCTTTAAGTCTTAGAGTAAGATTTGTCTTCTCTATAACTGAGTGTGACTTGAATACGGACAGGAATCGTGAAGATTGAGAACCGTAACCTTCTGCCGTTGTCAACACTGTGATCACAAGACACCCATCAGTCCTAGAATAGCTGTTTCCTGTCTATTGCAGTGTAGCCCGAAGCTCCCATGCTGAGTGACAGGTTGTGGGTAAACCCTGAGGTTCCTGACATGATAGGGATCCAACAGGTGTTGACTCTCTCTGCAGAGAATCCTCATGGCAGACTTCTTGGTGGGCTCATTCTCCCAAAAGGTACATGACAGATAAGTGAATGTTACAGTGGTAAGAGAAGAAGGGCCATCTTCAGCCTTGCTTCCAGGTGTTCAGAAGCCAAGTTTACCTTTTAAAGGGTCTGCTGCACTTAATCTACAGCCGGGCACCTGTGCCAGCATGGGCAGATGTCCTGGCACGTTCACTACCTGCTGCTTTGCTCACCACCGTGTGCTTGTCTTTCTCCTCTCCTCCACCTTCATTCTCCATTGTCTGAGAGGTTCTAACCACTGACGGTCTTAACTCTCGTCACGCAAGGCAATTATTTCCAGCCCTTGCAGCAGGACAGACAGCGCAGCATCAGATAATCTTGTTACCTTTTTCTCCTTTCACTTCCACTTTGATGAGACAGCTGCATCTTCCTGGCACGGTTACCACCAGCATTAGCCTAAAATACTATGTGTGGTTTTTTACTTTTTCTTAAAGAAAAAAAATGTACAGTGTCTGTTCTTTGTACATTCCAGCTTTCTATACATTGATGGCTTCCTTACTGAAATTTCACATTCGCAGGTTTTCTCCCATCATTGTTTTTTGTTTTTCCAAAAGAGCCCCTTAAAATCGGCAGCAAAGAGGCCACTTTGTTTAATTTAAATACCCTGCAGCAAAATGAAGGTAATTGTCCACACAGGCCATCTGCTACCTGGCAGGTGTCCATGAATCAGAGAGATAGAAATGGAGACTAAAGTGTCTTCCATTCTGTTACCATGATAACAGCATAACTCTGAGTTGCAGTTGGGCACGTGCGTGCGTGCGTGCGTGTGTGTAGAGGGCGCAGTTACGGGTGCTACACAGAGGGCACTAACTCTCCAATCAGGCTTTTTGCCACAAGACTCTCTGGGCCTGATTACCTGTCATGTGTACCAAGGAGATAAATTCTTACCTGTTCCATGAGCAAAAAGAAGGAAAGGAAATCCTATTTTTGGAGCCCCTACTGTGTGCCAGGCACCATGCTGGGGATACCTAAGCATGGCCAAGAACAATGCAGTGTCATTTTCCTACTGAAGACAGTGCCTTTCTCTCTGGGCAGCCGGTCTTAAGGCCAGTTTTTTCTGCCACAGCATGTGGGTGGGTCCCTGTCTCAGATGCAGGGTTGGTGAAGGATCACCGTGTCCTCAGGGCACCTTCTCTGGCATTCTCTCTACCTGTTTTGGCTTCAATATGAAATGTTTTAAATAAAAGACTAAATCATAATCTCTGCATTCTTCCCTCCCACATTTCTCCCTCTTCCAGGAAGTGAAATTGTCCTATAGAAAATTATAGTTAGATTCAGTAGTGAGAAGTCTTGAGAAGTCACCGTGTGTGATTCTCAATCTTGCTAATGCAGTGCGGCCCTTTAATACAGTTCCTGTGGGTCGCGACCCACAGGGTGAGAACAGCTGTCCTAAATGTTTAGTTTTATCCTAGCAATTGGAGGTGATTAGAAGACGCAGGTTACCAGTCCTAGCCTTTCCACTGAGTTTTGGGATGTGTGTGTATGAGACCCTTGTGACATCTCTAGGCCCCATTCTCTTTGGATATAAAATAAATGTTGGATGAAAACAAGCTATTTTTCTGAGGTCACGGCCTCTCTGAAATTACCAGTATGATTTTTGAACACTTCTTGAACATGATACCTAGCTTCCTTGGGTTCTCAGAGTCTTTGCTCATTTGAAAAGGAAAAAATCAGCAATCTGGGGAGCTTCTCAGATCGTATGTTTCTTCAGCTCTGCATTTCCGACAGAATTGTTTCCAACTACAAGGGACTTCTGTATTCAGAGAACCTGAGATACAGGGCAGTTATTGTGTTTAGTTATTGGTTAGGCACATGACTGGCCTATGCTGTATTCAGGACCTTATTACAGGTTGTATTACAGCAAGATCCCACTGTCCTTTTATCAGAAAACCTTGAAGCACTGACTAACATGTTGTAAGGCTTCCTTGCTTAACAAGCAGCTGAAACCCAGGAGCATAAGACTGTTTTATACCCTTCGTTGGATAGCTTATCCCCAACCCCTGGGAGCTACCTTCACAGATTTCTGTGTGTTTCTCAGGTTTCCCATAATCTCAAGGTGCCAACTGTGATGTGCTCCCAGCCTCCCACTGTTCCGCTTATTCTAGATGGGTTTGCATTGAGTGGAGCACTAGGCAGTCTCCATGGAGAAGGGCCTGCCTCCCTGATCATAAAACCCATGCGTGCTTTTGAGACGAGGTGCAATTGCACAATGCAGCATTCCATCTTGATTTTCAGTGTGTCTGTCCTGAGCCTGTCAACTGTACAGAGAATGAAGAAACTCTCAGTCTAACCAGATGCAGAGGTTATGTCAGCACATTGAGAATGTGCTTTGCCCTGCAAGCCACACATGCCAGTGTCCACTTAGGCAGTTGTTTCAGACTCCTTCTTGAGGTAGTCCCCTTCTCTGCAGAGTAGTCTGCTCCCTGCCCCTGTTCATTGGTGTCATTTGCACAAGGCTTGGATGGGTGGCAGTCCTAGTATGGACTCCACTCGTGAGGAAGGAAAGTCAGAGCCTGTGGGATGGAACCCTGCCATGCTGCTGGGACACTCAGAAGAGCATCCTTCTCTGCGGGGCTGGCACTGCGGCAAAGCTTAGTTGACATCACTGCCTGAGGTCAACCTGGTAAGGATCATAGGTCGTAGAATTTTAGATTTAAAAAATGCCTCGGCTCGGCACCTGTGGCTCAGCGGGCTAAGGCGCCAGCCACGTACACCTGAGCTGGCGGGTTCGAATCCAGCCTGGGCCCGCCAAACAACAATGATGGCTGCAACCAAAAAATGGCCGGGCGTTGTGGAGGGCGCCTGCAGTCCCAGCTACTTGGGAGGTGGAGGCAGGAGACGCACTTGAGCCCAGGAATTGGAGGTTGCTGTGAGCTGTGATGCCATAGCACTCTATCCAGGGTGACAGCTTGAGGCTCTGTCTCAAAAAAAAAAAAAAAAAAAAATGCCTCAGATGCCATCTAGTTGGATCCCCTCAATTTACAAATAAGAACCCCGAGCCCCCGAAAACACAGTGTGTGCTGCATACTCAGAGGACCTGCAGCTCTCGATTTCTCCCTCCAGTCCCTTCTCCCTGAACCATGCTGCTTCCTCCACAGTCCCCCACAGTGGTGGTCAGAACCAGAACTCAGTCGTGGAGCCCACAACTCCCCTTCTTCTTCACAGTCACTGACGTCACAGCCTCTGGGTCCTGCAGTTATTGACAAAGGAAAGAGGTGGACGTCTTTCTGTGCAGGACAGGCTGATGTCCTCAGTGCCCTCCACACGTCCTCAAATCAGGAAGGTGATTTCGGGGCTCATGTCCCTGCCTCTCTCATCAACCCCAGGCTTCTTTCCTGGGGTCTTTAGCCTGTCCTCCTGAGGGACTCTGGTCCTAGTCTCTTATATCTCAAAAGTCCTCCCCCGTGTATCAATAGATGTCATCAGACAGGACTGATCTAATAATGTATTTTTTTTAACCTTAGCATTTGAGATACCTCTTGCTGCATAATAACTTAACCCTAAACTTAGTTGCTCAGGAGAACAAAAATGTGTTACCTAACAGCTTCTGTGGGCCAGCAGTCGTGTGCTGTCTTCCTGGGTCCCTCAGCTCAGCATCTCACTCGGCTGCAGTCAAGGTGCTGTCCAAGGCCACAGTCACCTCGAGGCTCAGCACCTCACATGCTTGTTGGCAAGACTGAGATCCTCATGGTTTTTCGGTGCTGACTGATGGCTAGAAGCTCCCCTCAGCTCCTCACCTCAGGTCGTGCCCAACATGGCAGCTGGCTTCCCCCGAGAGAGAGACAGAGAGAGAAGGAAAGTGTGTGGGCAAGACAGAGTCAGAGTCGTTTATAGTCTAATCTTGGAGGTGACATCCCATTTGTCTAATTCATTGGAAGCGAGTCACCAGGCCTAGCCTACGTTCAAGGGAAGGGATCACACCAGGATGTGCAAACCGGGGAAGGGGTCACTTGGGGCCATCTCAGAGGATTGGCTCCCACATCTCGTTATCCAGTTAAAGTGTTTCACATAACGATTTGCTGATGCCTGATAGATTTGTTACTCCCTGGAGATTAGTGCCTGCTCTGGCTACTTTCCCACTTTCCATTACAGAAAAAAAGGGTCAGAAACTTGATGCACTTCATTGTCACATAACAAGTATTTAAGAATTTACCTGTGCTAAGCACATTGGTACAGAAGATGAAATTTAAGACGTGAGATAGTGCTGTGACAGGGAAGGACAGGGTTCTGTGGGAGCATCTCAGAAAGAGCTCACTTCATCCTAGAGGAGGTGACAGCAAGGCTAAGATCCAGAGGACCAATAGGAGCCAGTCAGATAATGCAGGGGAGCAAAATGCCCCTGGCAGAGGGGACAGGAGGAGAGAGCATGTTCCTTTCAACAGATTAAAAGAGACTTTGCTGGTCCTTTTGCTTTTTCATCAGAACCACCTAGTAGCAGAGGTGATTGACATCACTCACATGGTGTAGACCTCGTCAAGGTCATGTCCAGTTTCTAGACTTCCCAAACCCTCAACCTCAGGCCTAGCTAAGGCATGTGTATATTGCTGGACTGTGGCCTGTGTCTCTGGCCCCCGAAGGCCAAACTGGTATACTCTGCCCAAACCAGAATTCACAGAGGTGCCTGACAGCTCTGACCTACCCTCGTTTTAAATCTATGTGACCCTAAAGCCAAGGGCTGGGGTAGGAGGCCCCTGGGCAAATGACACCTTCTCAGCAGTCTTCATTTTCTCTTTCAGCTGCTCTAAACAAGGGTAACTTCTAGAATCGGTTTTTATCTTCCTTAGCACGTATATTCTGGGCAATGATCCCAGGCAGAGGGTCTCATGAGTTTCAAGTTTAAGGTGGGTAGTAGGTTTCCCTTCCTGATACTCAAGTTTGGGCTCTTGTGGTTGTCCACCTTACCCTCTTATCTCATCCCCCTCATCACTTTCATATTAAAATATTTGCAGAGGTTCAGTATCATGCTCTTCAAGAGCAGCCTGTGTGTTCACCTTGGGTCTTGTGCCTCTGGCATGCAGTCCTCCGGCAGTGGTGCCTGGCCCTCGTCATACAGAGAAGATTTATGAGTACTCAACCATGTACTTAACGCTGGGCTGGCCCTCTGAGGGGACACCAGATAACTATCCTACAGCAAAGCAAGTTTGAATTTCACAGGCTGTTCTTTTTCTTTAAGTGGATTTAATTTCCATCTTGAGTTCTCACTCGGTCAGAGGTGGACACTTAATCTAGGCATTTCTAGGCAAACTCTGAAGCCAGCACCTTAGAGAATCTTACCCTCTCCTGTGCCCTGAGACTGTACCTCAGGGACTTAGACTGTGGTGCTGCAGCCTCAGTGGAGGAGCGTCCACACCTCCAGCTTGACCTGTATCTGAGACTTGGACCACAAGTGGTTGTCTCCTGCCATCCTCAGTTCAGGGAGGCCTGAGTCTTACAGGCAGCCCTCCTTGCTCCGTGGCCATAGCGTCTGAATCCACAGGATCTCCCAGCTCCCAAGGTCCACATGTGATCCCATCAAGGCCCTTGCCCCTCTCTGGGACTGAGACCACTGGGCTCACTGCCTCTCAGGTCTCCCTCGTGCCACTGTAAGCCTATGGGAAAACCCCTGGCTGCTGGGGAGCAGGGGTCTTTTTTCAAGGCTGCCTGAGCAACCCAAACAATCACCTTGTTCTGCTCCCCTCAGCCCTCAGAGCCGAGGAAAGGCCGTGGGCTCTGCCAGTATATGTGTACCCCCTTAGAGACATCCTGCATCCCGAGCCGTACAGCCTCATAGGACTTTCCTGTGAAGCCCACTGCAGTGGGCCCTCTTGCTGCCTCTGCAAATTCTCTCATCCCCCTCCCCAGCTTCCTTAGCTGAAACTGCTAGGTCTGGCTGTCCACATGCTCTTTCCGACTCTGTCTTATATCTAACAGGCAGCATCTTAAAATCTTAAAAGGCCATGAATTTTATCCGTAATTATTTGCCCACTCTCTTTTAAAAATGGACAAAAAGCAAGGGGTGATGGGGATTATAGGATAAAAGGTGGGAAGATCCCCCAAAATATAATGATTAATATGTGATAATACATAGTATTATCTGGCCAAAACAGGATTCATGATGCGTTTATTAACTAACTGGGAAGAGAAGATACATACCCTGAAATGTTTCACAACTGCTGACAAAAATAGAAGAGAATATTTCATAAGATAGAATGTATTTTTCAGTGGAAAATTATTATAAAAGTTAACCAGTATGGCTGGGCATGGTGGCTCATACGTGTAACACTGTGGGAGGCCAAGGTGAGTGGATCACCTGAGCTCAGGAGATTGAGACCAACTTGAGCAAAAAAATAGTGAGATGCCATCTCTACTAAAAAGATAAAATAAAATAGAAAAATTAGCCAGGTGTTGTGGGTGGTGCCTGGAGTCCCTGCTACATGGGAGGCTGAAGCAAGGGGATTGCTTAAACCCAAGTTTCAGGTTGCTATGAGCTAGAACACCACAGTACTCTACCCAGGGTGACAGAAAGACTATCCAAAAAAAAAAAAAAAAAAGTTAACCAATAGCAAAAATACTTTATGAAACAAAAAAATAGATTCCGTAGTATCCCATAGTATGGATATATCTATCACATTTTGTTAATCCATTCAGTGGACTTCTGGGTGGTTTCTACTTTTTGACTATAATACTGTTGCTGATGAACATTTGTGTATAAGTTTTGGGTAGACATATGTTTTCATTTCTCTTGGGATGAGACTCAGAAGTGGAATTTGCTTGGTTATATAGCAAATTTAGCTTTAACATTTTAAGAAACTGCCAGACTGTTTTCCAAAATGGTTGTACCTTTTACAGTCTCATCAACAATGTACAAGCATTTTAGTCTCCACATATCATTGTCAGTCTTTCTGATGATAGCTGTTTCAGTGGGTGTTAAGTGGTATTGCATTGTGTTTTCAATGTCCATTTCCCTAAGGACCACTCGTGTTAAACGTTTTTCATCTAATTATTAGCCTATTTGTACATCTTCTTTGGAGAAATGTCTATCCAAATCTTGGACCGTTTTGTAATTGGGTTGTTTGTCTTCCTATTATTGAGTTGTAGAGGTTTGTGTTTTTTTTTTAAGAGTTCTTCTTGTGTTCTAGACCCAAGTCTCTCGTCAGATATAATCTGCAAATATTTTTTCCCAGTCTGTAGCTTATTTTTTATTTTTATTAATGGCTTTTTTTTTTTTTTGAGACACAGTCTCAAGCTGTCACCCTCAGTAGACTGCCATGGCATCACAGCTCACAGCAAGCTCATGGACTTAAGTGATTCTCTTGCCTCAACCTCCCAAGTAGGTAGGAGTGCAGGCTCCCACCACAATGCCTGGCTGTTTTTTGATTGCAGTTACCATTGTTTAGCAGGCCCAGACCGGGTTCAAACCCGCCACCCTGATACCCTACTCACTGAGATATGGGCACCAAGCCAATGGTGTCTTTTTAATATTGGTTTTATTGGCATATAGATCACATGTGGTGCAATTCTTTTGTTTTTTTATTTTGCAGTTTTGGGCCGGGGCCAGGCTTGAACCTGCCACCCCCGGTATATGGGGCCGGCGCTCTACTCCTTGAACCATAGGCACTGCCCTGTTTTGTTTTTTGAGTGTCTCAAGCTGTTACCCTGGGTAGAGTGCCATGGCGTCATCATAGCTCACAGCAACCTCCAAGTATTGGGCTCTAGTGATCCTCTGGCCTCAGTTTTTTCTATTTTTAGTAGAGATAGGGTCTCGCTTTTTGCTTAGGCTGGTTTTGAACTTGTGAGCTCAAGCATTCCATCCGCCTCGGCCTCCCAGAGTGCTAGGATTACCAGTGTGAGCCACCACACCTGGCCAACAATTCATTATTTTAAAGTATAAAATGCAAGGCTTGGTGCCTGTGGCTCAAGCGGCTAAGATGCCAGCCACATAAACCTGAGCTGGCGGGTTCGAATCCAGCCCGAGCCCGCCAAGCAGTAATGACGGCTGTAACCAAAAAATAGCCGGGTGTTGTGGTGGGCGCCTGTAGTCCCAGCTACTTGGGAGGCAGAGGCAGGAGAATCACTTGAGCCCAGGAGTTGAAGGTTGCTGTGAGCTGTGATACCCTGGCATTCTACCCAGGGTGACAGCTTGAGGCTCTGTCTCAAAAAAAAAAAAAAAATTTCAAGGGGCCAGGCACGGTGGCTCATGATTATTTGAACTCGGGCATTAGAGACCAGCCTGAGCAAAAGCAAAACCCTGTCTCTAAAAAATAACTAGCTGGGCACTATGGCAGGTGCCTGTAGTCCCAGCTACTCAGAAGGCTAAGGCAAGAGGATCACTTGAGCCCAAGAGTTTGAGGTTGTGCCGAGCATGGTGGTTCATGTCTATAATCCCAGCACTTGGGAGGCCAAAGCGGTGGATTGTCTGAGCTCACAGGTTCAAGACCAGCCTGAGCCAGAGCAAGACCTCATCTCTAAAAATAGCCGGGCATTGTGACGGGCACTTGTAGTCCCAGCTACTTGGGAGGCTGAGGCAAGAAAATTGCTTAAGCCCAGGAGTTTGAGGTTGCTGTGAGCTATGACACTTCAGTACTCTACCAAGGGTGACAAAGTGAGACTCTGTCTCAAAAAAAAAAAAAGTTTGAGGTTGCTGTGAGCTATGATGTGATGGCACCCCAGGACAAATGAGTGTGATTCTGTCTCAAAAAATAAATACATATATAAAAATATATAAAATTCAGTGAATATATTCACAAAGTTGTACAACCATTACCATAATCAATTCCTGAACACTTCATTATCCCCCAAAGGAAACCCTGTACCCATCAGCAGTCTCTCATCTTGTCCTGGACCCTGATCCCAGCCCCAGATAACCACCAGTCTATTTTCTGTCTCTATGGATTTGCCTATTCTAGACATTTCATGTAAATGGAATCATAGAATATGTGGTCTTTTGTGATTGGCTTCTTTTTGTTAGCAAATGTTTTCAGGGTTCATCTGTGTTGTAGCAGGTATCAGTACTTCTTTTTATTATCAAATAATATTCCATTGTATGAATATACCATATTTTATTTAAGTTATTCATCAGTTGATGGACATTTGAATTGTTTCCACTTTTTGACTATGTTGAATAATGTTGATATGAACATTTGGATACTGGTTCTTGTGTAGATATGTTTTTAGTTCTCATGGGTATACCAAGGAGTGGAATTGCTGTGTATTAGGGTACTCAGTGTTTAACCTTTTGAGGAACTTCCAGATTGTTTTTACATTGCTACTAGCAGTATGGGGGTTCCAGTTTCTCCATTTCCTTGCCAGTACTTGTTACCATCTTTTTTATTAAAGCCATCCTAATGGGGTATGAAGTAGTATCTCATTGTGCTTTTGATTTTCACTTCCCTAACACTTAATATTCTTGAGCATCTAGTCATGTGCTTATTGGAGAGAGATATATACTTTTTTCTTTACCTGAAGATAAAGGAAATATTGAAAGGGAGACATTTTGATGGCATGCACAACGTCAAAGGTAATACAACAACAGCTTTTTTTGTTTGTTTGTTTTTTGAGACAGAGTCTCACTTTTCACCCTTGGTACAGTGTGGTAGCATCAGAGCTCACAGCAACCTCAAAATCTTGAGCTTAAGCCATTCTCTTGCCTAAGCCTCCCAGGTAGCTTCAACTACAGGTGCCAGCCACAGTGCCTGGCTATTTTTAGACATGGGGGTCTTGCTCTAGCTCAGGCCTCCCAGAGTGCTAGGATTACAGGCGTGAACCACTGCACTTGGCCCCATAGTTTGTGCTTTCGATGTTATGTCTAAAAAGCCATATCCCAACCATAGCTTTCCCAACCATATCTTCTTCTAAGCCTCTTGTTGTTTCAGCTCTCGTATTTAGGTTGTTGATCTATTTTGAGTTAATTTGTCCATATGCTATTTAATGATGTCTTTTGAAGTGCAAAAGTTATTAATTTTTATAAAAGTGAGTTTTTCAATTTTTTTTCTTACATATCATGATTTTTGGAGTCATATCTAAGAAATCTTTGCCTAACAAAATTTTTTTTGATGCTTTCTTTGAGAAATTTTATAGCTTTAGCTCTTAGGGTTATTATGACCCATTTCGAGTTAGTTTTTTTTTTTTGAGACAGAGTCTCAAGCTGCTGCCCTGGGTAGAGTGCTGAGGCGTCATAGCTCACAGCAACCTCAAACTTTTGGGCTCAAGTGATTCTCTTGCCTCAGTTTTTCTATTTTTTAGTAGAGACGGGGTCTCACTTTTGTTCAGGCTGCTCTTTGAACTCATCAGCTCAAGCTGTCTCCCTACCTCAGCCACCCAGCATTTTGAGTTAGTTTTTATAACATGATGTAAGGGCCTAAGTCAGTGGTTCTCAACCTTCCTAATTCCGGAAGTATTTTCATTGTTACAAAGGGGTTGAGAACCGCTGGTCTAAGTTATATTTGTATCATAGATCAATCTCAGAAAGTATGCTAAGTGATAAAAGCAAATTGCAAAATGATATGTGCAATATAATACCATTCACACAGAATTTAAAAGCATGAAATATGTATTATAGTTAGATATGTACACTTAGGTAAAAAATTTCCCACCAAAATATTTGATAATGATTGCCTCTGAATAGAGGAAGGGACTGGGTCAGGAAAGAATTGGTGATCAAAGAGATCTTCAGATTTATCTGTAACATTGTTAGGTTGAAGTAAAATTAACACAGTATTTATAATTATTAATTTGGAATGAGTTACAAGTTTTTTCTGTACTTTTAAAATTTCTCAAAACACATACACACAAATGAATCAAGGTAAACACCACAGAACACCAGAATTTCTGTTCAGTTCGGCGCCCACATGGCTGAAGCACTATACGGTAAGCCTTGTGCACCCAGCCCATTTGCCCACTAGGGGAAAGCCCTATTTGTTTGTGGGGTTTCTGTCTAGAGCCCCAGAATGATAACTGTCTTCATGTAAACTCATTCTCACACTTCACTTTATATTTTCCCAGTTTTGCTTCCTCAGAAAACCCGTCTACCTGCCACACTCTGAAGAGCAATAGATCCCAAATCTCAGCAAGCTGCCCTGAACTAATTTTCCTCTTTTATTTATTTTATCCCATTGTTCCAGGCTTTCCCTACAACCATACCAGGGCCTTCATGAGAAAAGTTTGGTTTCTACTTAACGTGTGTCCATTCATGCCCTGTCCTCACGAGGTGGCCTATGGAAAGCCTTGCTGTGCGTGCAGCAGGTGCAGCGTGCCCGGCCTTGAGGCCGCACTGCTAGGAAGCAGCCGGTGCTCTCTGGGTGGCAGAGTGGGAGGGGTTATTCCCACCTCTCCAACCGCTGGGCTGTGCTGCCTGACACAGTGCTCTTAAGCTTTTCATCCTTGTTTGTCTTCCATAAAACGGATATAAAAGTATACGCCCTTTGTATCTGTGGGCTATTGGGGGATCGAATGAGATTGTGTACATGACCGTGTTTGCAAGAAAAATGAATGATGTTTGTGTGTTATTCCTCCCCTGGGTGAGCCAACCCCTTCTGGATCCCCGACCAGCCACTGTGCTCAGTCTGCCTGCCAGTCCTCCTGAGTGAGCCTCTTCTTTCACTCCCTTCCCGGTCTATTCTGTGGTGCTCTGTCCCCGGCCCCGCCCCTTCCTGCTCCCCCATTCTTCCTCTCTCCAGTCCTGGAGGCAGCCTGACCCTTTCCTTTCAAGTATGATCGTGTATCACTGAACTGAGGCCTTTTGGCATCTCAGACTGACTGAGAAAAAGGACTTTCTCTTGTCTTCAAAGAGGTCAGATACCTGAGATAACATATCGTATGTTTTGAATCTCCCAGGCTCAGGCCACAGGGTCCCCGCGAACATCTCCCACTCACGGAGGCGGCCGCCCGATGCCCATGCCGGTGCGCTCTGCGTCGGCCGGTTCCACGCCTACCCACTGTCCCCAGGACACGCTGAGCGGAGTTGGGGGAGACGTGCAGGAGGCCTTTGCACAAGGTGAGTGTCTGGAGCAGAGTACAGTGGGAGCCAGAGGGACTTGGACACATGTACAAGGGTCCTGCTGAGATTTTTTCCAGTTCCTTTTCTTTTGTGCTCTTAGCTTTAAATGGTCTGACTTTCACAGTAAGTATAACTAAGTCAAGTGCTAGCCCCTTCTCATAGATGGGCAGGTCTTCAAGGGGAGGTCTGTAGGCTTTGTGTCTGTGCCAAGATCGGGCCTCCTGGGGTTCGCTGCTCCCTTTTCTGGGTTGTGGGAAGTACCTTGCCCTTTGGGCCTTGCATGTTCCAGAGGAATTGAATGGAACAATTCCCAAAGTCATGTATTCTGTCTGGAACATCTTTAGAGGAAGTGTAAGAAGAAAGGGTAGTACTCTAAATAGGCAAGACCTTGCTGAAGGCACAGTGAGCCTGGAATTGCCACAGCCACCTGAGAAGCTAGTGACCAACAGTGCTAAGTGGCTGGGCAGGGGTTGAGAAAGAAGTCTTTTTTGGGGTTGGGGACTGGGAGGTGAGAGCTGTGCTGGGTAGGAAAGCCCCACCTGAGGCTGAGGAACACCTCAAGGGAATATCTGTTCCAGTACCCAATTGTTTCCATTGTTTGGTGGCTATGAAGCATGGAATTGATGGGTCCTGCTCTTTTGGCACGAGGCAGAGGGAGAGATTGCCGTGGACTTGGGTGTCCTGTGCTCTGGATATGCCTGGGGGCAGGTGGAACTGCCCCACCCTCTTAGGTCCACAAGGTCTGGCAGAACCCTTGTCTCCCCAATGCCCACCCACCCAGCATCGCCATCTGCTCTGACTCCCCTCAGGTACGAGGAGGAACCTCCGCAATGACCTGCTGGTGGCTGCAGACTCCATCACCAACACCATGTCATCCCTGGTGAAGGAGCTCCATTCAGGTGAAAACCAGAGCTCCTGCCCAGCCCCCCTTCTGCACCCTTACCCCCCTGCGCCGACAGTCTCTCCACCTGGCACACCCCTCATCTCACCACTCAGCTGTTGCCTTCTAGGAGCACACTGGACCTCTCCACCCCACAGCCCTTCCCACAGAGACTGCACAGAGTCGATGACACGTTCAGGCTTATCTTAAGAACACTCTCGTGGAACTCACGCAACCTGAACTGCACGAAACCCAGCCCTCTAAGTGCAGTCAGGGCCCTGCACACCCTGTCTTTCCACCTGTGCTTTGTCCACAGCTGCTCTCTCCCCAGGCCTGACTGCCCGGCTCCTTCTGAAGCTTTCCCAGAGATCTGGAACCGAATCAGCCACAAAAGCTTCAGGACTTTCTCTGTTCTTTCCTATCTGATTTGGTTTTGAAACCCTACTCCCTCTTTTGTCTGTGACTAGGCTCAGATTTCACTCCAAGTACGTGACCCGAGTCTGTCGCCTCCGCCACGCCTCGTGTTTGGTCTCATCTGTGACTTCTTTCTCAGCCTCTCCATCACTCAGCCACTTCAGAGACTTCTCAGAGACCTTTACCTCCTGGCATGTCACCTTACATAAAACCAAGGAAAGAGAGAGAAAATAAAAGGCCATTCACGTGTCATCACATCTCCAAGAATCCCCGTGACTCCATCAGTTACGTAGCTGTCAGATATTTACTAATTATTGTACAGTGGGGGGATTTTCGTGTCACATATTAAACAAATGGCTTCCCTTCCTAAGCACTGTAGTAGTGCTTTTAAATACCCTGACATAGCTTAATAGGGTTATTAAATAAAAATATAAACCAGCTTTTCCATGGAGCACTAAAACACATACTTATTCAGACATTCTTAGGAAAGATGAGAGTTGGATTTTTTTTTTTTTTTTTTGAGACATCCATAGGAGAAAGCACATGCCTTTAGGGTTGTCATGGGACCATCAAGGTCTGGCCCACAGCTTTGCTCTCAAGTCTGCCTGTTTTCATGTAGAAGAGAATGAGCATGTGGCCTAAGTTGATCTTCCCAGTTAAGATGCTGATTCTCTTGCCCAGGGAGCTTTATTGTGCCATTTCTCCATTCTGGTAGTTTCTCAGCCCCCATTTCCTCTAGCTCTCCACAGATGACAGAAATCCCACATTAAGAGAATATCTTAGGGGATTTCAAGCCATGGAAATTAACCACGCTTCTGCCTTGGGGCCACTTATTAGGGCTTTTGCATAGTAAGTGGCTCACAAGCTCATCACACCGGGCTGAGAGGACACTGGACTTCATTAAACATAAGCACACAGAGACCAAACAGCTTCACAGATTACAAGTTTAGGCAGCGCCCGTAGCTCAGTGGGTAGGGCGCCGGCCACGTACACTGGAGCTGGTGGGTTCGAACCCAGCCCGGGCCAGCTAAAAGTTTATAGGGATACTCAGCAACCTCTCCTAATGGGAATGGATGGTTTGAACAAAACTGTGGAGTATAATTTGGAAGGTACCTTAGAGATCACATCGACCAGTCTCCTTACTTTAGAAATGTAGTGAGTATCAGAACAGTGACCTGCCTAAAGTTGTGCATCATGAGAGGCAAGGCTGGTCCTAGAACTTAGGTCTTCAGAACAGAAAGCCAGTGTCTTTATCCCACCTAGGACAAGATGGCAAACCCAGAGTCCCACCAGTGCCCCTTCCCCAATGCTCTACTTGCCCATGCAGGGAATCCACGCATGGCACAGTGTCCCTATGAGACATATGGAGGTAAACCCTTTTACTTGTGAGCGTGGCCATATCTCGAGGGGCGGAAGATGCAAACCGCCTTCACATGTGAGTGTGGCCATCTCTCGATGGATGGAAAAGCCTTGCCCAACATCCTTGCTTTTTACTATGTCCTTGATAGTAATTTTACAGGTTTTTGTTAGGATGAGAGTAGATATTCAGATTATTTTTAGATACATTATGGTATACACATACTATATATAGCCATAGCTTATCCTTCTCATCTTTTTTTTTTTGAGACAGAGTCTCACTTTGTTGCCCTCAGTAGAGTGCCGAGGCGTCACAGCTCACAGCAACCTCCAGCTCTTGGGCTTAAGCGATTCTCTTGCCTCAGCCTCTCAAGTAGCTGGGACTACAGGTGCCTGGCACAACGCCTGGCAATTTTTTTTGTTGCAGTTGTCATTGTTCAGCAGGCCTGGGCTGGGTTCGAACCCACCAGCCTCGGTATATGTGGCCAGCACCGTAACCACTGTGCTATGGGTGCCAAGCCGTCCTTCTCATCTTTTAAAAAATATTTTCACAGATAACAGAATCCTAGAATTAGAAAGGGTCTTAGAAGTCATCTAATCCAACTTGCCGCCTAATATAAGAGTCCTTTATTTGAATATTTCCAGTGAGTCTATCCATGACCAGCTCTAAACACTGGAAAGTTCTTCCTTATTGGGGAACCAAAATCTGCTTTTTTGTAACTGATTTATCCTTGACGCCTCCCCCCAAGAGCTGCCCAGAATAAGCCCAGTGCCCCCCTGCAGGACATCGGCCTTTCGAGCATGTGGTGGCAGATGACATGGCTCTTCAATGCACTGTCTTTCGGGCTCCCGTGCCCAATTCTGTCAGCCATTCTGAATGTGACATGCTTTACACTTCGCCACCCTGCTTGACCACACAGGATATGGCCCAGTTTTCCAAGACCCCACAAATCAAAGTGAGCACGCAGGGCTGAGCACATGCTGGAGATTCGGGGGAATCTCAATCCTGCAGAGCCTGGGGCAAATGTGGCCTCTTGCATGGGCCCCTGGGAAAGCACCTTCATCAGCATTAGCTTTTCCTAAACAGCCACTTTGCAGTCATTTTTAAGTTTGTCATCAGCTATTACTGCTGGCTGGGGTTGTTTTCGGTTTTTTTTTGTTTGTTTGTTTTTTTTACAGAAACTAATATTACTCTAGGTATTCCCCCACTGTGTACTTTTACAGCTGCTTTCTTGAAACTGAATGCAAGATACTAGATGTATCTCTGGTAGGTGTCAGCACCTCAGGGAAAAGAAGCATAGGGTAGAGGCAGGTACGCCATGCCCAATACTGGTTCCCAAGGAAGCCAACAGCAGGATAGGTGACATCAGACTGTGCTGCTTCTTGTGGGCTCAGGGCTTACAGGCCCCTGTCCAACATTGCTGGGGTGTGGACCACACAGGTACAGGTTGGATGAGTTTGAACACCCTTGGAGGCCTGCAGCTTTAGCTGGGGTTCCATCCCAG
Source organism: Perodicticus potto (assembly GCA_963574655.1). Taxonomy (NCBI): domain Eukaryota; kingdom Metazoa; phylum Chordata; class Mammalia; order Primates; family Lorisidae; genus Perodicticus; species Perodicticus potto. The sequence continues at coordinate 18,473 of CAUYRH010038646.1, read as the reverse complement.
GCTTCAGAAGTTATCCTCTTTCTATGCTTGTGACACTGAAGGGTCACTGGCCTCCTTGGACTTGTTTTCACAGCAGAGGAAGGTGCAGAGGAAGAAGAAGAGAAGATGCAGAATGGGAAAGAGAGAGGTAAAGGCAGCTCTGCAGGACCCCTAGATTGAATGGGGAGCAGAGCTGTTAGCCCATGAATGAACCCCCCTTATCTCTGACTTCTTCCTGCCACCACCTTTCCCAAAGCTTCCAGGCCTTTGCAGTTCCTTCCACCTACTTCTCCCATCTGAAGGTCAAGCTGCTTCTTGATACTGTGATAGATGGTTGTAATACAGGAAGTAGATACAAGTAAAATACAAAACATGACTCCTTGCCTCAAGGAGTTGATAACCTAATTAGGAAAGCAAGACTAAGACATGCGAGATAAACAAGAGATAAAATGAAGTGACAGAAAAAGTTAATCATAAAGCTTATGTATGAATACAATAAGGGTTTCTGAAAAGGAAGAGGTTATTGTGAGCTAGAATAGCCAAATGGTTTTGTAGCTTCATGGAAGAATAAAAGAAGAAAGATGTCAGCAAAGGACAATAATGCCTTCCTGGCTTCATTTTATAGAAAACCTTTTAAGGCTTGTCACCTGGGAAGAGCACCGAATGATCGTGTGTGATCCCCTATGATCCTTAACAACACTATGAGATAGAACAGAATATTCCTATTTTACTGAATATTCTGAAGGAAATAGACTCAGATTTTGCCCATGTAGCCATGACATGGCAGAAGTCAGGCTTGAACTGGGTCTTTCTGACTCCAAACTTGGTGCTCTAATTTGCATCCTTCTATGTCATACTGAACAGAAAACAAAATTCTCTTTGGATACTTGAGAGTGAGCTGTTTTTCCATGATTTATTAAGGTTGTCTAGAGCTGGATTCCTTCATTCTGTAAGCTCCCTGAGGTGGCGAGTTCAGTCTGTTTTGTTCATGTGGTATTCCCAGTGCCTACAACAGTGCCTGGCACCTAGTGAGCTGTCAGTAAATGAACAAATCAAAGGCAGTAAATAGGGTGATGTGGTTGGGAGCTCCTTATTAGGGAGAGGAATGGAGTGGTCACCCTAAGGAGGCAAAGGTAGAAAGGGTGGGGGAAGCATCAGCCCCCTGAGGGAAGATTTCTAGACTTGGCCAAGAGGGGTGAAATAACCTGCCAGGTTACAAATGGCAGAGCCTGCATTTGGCGCAGGTATCTCCAGCTCCAATGCCCATGCTTTGGGCTGAGCAGAACTAGTAGACTAAGTGGAGTGGAAATGTCTTAAGGAAGGGGAGAAATTGAGTAGGAGATGCAGGTAAGGACACATTGCTGGTCCAAGTAGGCTAGTGTGGATAACGGAGGTCGTTGGCTTCTCCGTGGGCAAGGAATTTACCAGAAAGGGGCACTGAGATGGCTGAGGAAGGTAACTGGGAGAAGAGGAAAAACATCCTGCAGGTGCTGACAATACCTAGTGAGTAAGAGCCAGGCCTGGGGGGTGGGGACAGTGGCTGTGATGAACTGAGGAGAATGACGCATCTGGCATTGACATCAAAAGGTAAAGTTAGAGAGCCCCAGTGTTTCACACATCCAGAAACGCTACAGAGAAATGTAGAGATGACTGATGCCCCATGCAGACAGGAAGGGAGGCAGAAGGGCACAAGGTGAAGAGAAAATACACAGGTAAATTCACACTTCTGGAAACACATGCACACCAGCCAATCCCAAATCCCAGCATTCATGTGCCATCTTCCCAGCTGAAGACGCAACAGCTGCTTCTTTGGCCTCCTGTCCCACATGCTCTCCCTTCCCTGGTGGCTTTCCCTATGGCCTCTCCTCAGTTTCCCTCCAGTCTCCTAAAGCAAAAGTAGGACTCTGCTCCTCACTTAAGCCTTCCTCCTGGCCCCAGTCTGAAAGCGAGGGAAAGCCCGCCCCAATCACAGGCTCACTCATTTTCTCTTGGTTAACTTTCAGAAGCAGATGAAATGAGATAACTGCTTTGCCCCCTGAGATAACTGCTCCCTAATTTAAGGGTCTTTGATTCCACTTCATTCTGTTTTCCTTCTGTTTTTGTCCCCATAGCTGCTTATGGCCATTGCAGATAGCGTGACTGTATCCCATTATCATACCTGATCAAGAAAAGTCAACACTTAAATAAGGGGAGAGGCAGGTCCAGAAGTCCCTGAGGTGGGTGGGTCAGGAAAGCCCCCTGGGAGAAAGTCCAGATTATGAGAAGACCCTGAGTGTGACGTCAGTGTATTCTTTCTGCCCATGTTGCCATAGGTTAGCAGAGGAGCCCAGGCAAAGAGGAAGCTGGGGTGAGTATAGAGCATGACCTTGCCCTTCCCCAGCCCTCTCCCTTCTTCATTTCCCCTTCAGTCCTGGGTCCTAGGCCAGACCCATTTGAACAGATGGGGACACAGGATTATCTTCAGAGCCCACTGCACCTTCCCTTCTGCCCCAGCCTTCCGGCTTGGCTCTGCTTCTGGGCCAGGGCCTATCACTGCATTATCTGTGGGCCTGGTCCTCAGACATGGACTAGTGTTCTCTGTGTCCGGTGGTTGTTGGCACCTGACACTGCTGGATGAAACGAGCCCTGGTGATGGTGAGCGTGGCCACCCCCCAGGCTGCTCTGCCTCCCATGTTCCTGACACACAGACACATTTGAGGATCACAGTGACTACAAAGCAGACCCAGCTGCTTCCATGCAGGTGCCCCACCAGGCTGCACCTTCTCACTTCCTAAAGAACAAATTAGTAAAAATACAGACTTGCTGTTGGTGGTGCCTGTGGCTCAAAGGAGTAGGGCACTGGCCCCATATGCTGGAGGTGGTGGGTTCAAACCCAGCCCTGGCCAAACACCGCAAAAAAAAAAAAAAAAAAAAAAAGTACAGACTTGCTTTCAGGCAAATGCCCTCCGCCTTGAGGAATTAGTCATCCCTCCTTTTCCAACTCAAAACCTTAGCTCTTTCTAGTCCCAGCTCCAAAATACTACAACTACTATCTATGCTCCCTAAAAGTAAGGGACAAAAGTAACTGAGGAACAGTAAGTTCTTGACATCTCCTTCAAGTATAAACTCCTTTGGTGCAGTCGTGCAACTTCATTTCTAAATCTTTTCTTCTTTGTCCCTCCCCACTTACTATTTTTAAAAATTAGGTATCTTTTGTAGAGACAGAGTCTGACTTTATCGCCCTCAGTAGAGTGCCGTGGCGTAACACAGCTCACAGCAACCTCCAACTCCTGCCTGGGCTTAGGCGATTCTCTTGCCTCAGCCTCCCGAGTAGCTGGGACTATAGGCGCCCGCCACAACGCCCAGCTAGTTTTTTGTTTTTTGCAGTTCGGCCAAGGCCAGGTTTGAACCCACCACCTTCGGTTTATGGGGCCAGCGCCCTACTCGATGAGCCACAGGCGCCTCCCAAATTAGGTATATTTTTAAGGGTTAAAAAACAAGAACAGGGCCACAGTTCCAGAAAAGGAACTTTCTCAGACCCTTATAAGCAGTAGTATCCCAGCACAACCTGGGGCCTCCCCCAGCCTGCTCCTCCCCCACCTGACTCAGGATGGTGCAGAGCTGAGGAGTGGGCAGCACCTGGCAGCATGCCTTCCCTGGAAATTACAGAGCCCCAGGGGCTTGGAGAGAGGTTTCTCCCTACACTGCACATTCGGGCAAGGCCCTTCCCCACAGCAAGCCTAGGCGCTGCAACAAGCAAGGAAGATCAGGAACCAACTCGCCCAGCAGAAGCCTGCCTGAGCCCCTGTCTCCCCCAGGCAGAGGGAGCTGGGGTGTAGAGGAAGGCTTTAGAGCCCTCTGGCCCACCCCATCTTGGTGCACACGATGCTAAGGCCCCATCCCCAGGAGCTGCTGTCAGTTCTGGAGTCAGAGCTAGGTCTTCTGCCTCCTAATTCTGTCCTCCCACCCACATCAGGCATTATGAGAAACTCACCAACAGTGGAGAGTCACATGAAAAGCGTAAGAATGCAGATGCCTCAGTTTCAGGGACTCTGCAGTTCTGCTCCCAGCTGGTCTGGGGCTAAGTAAGGCTTCCTTCCGGCCCGCTCAGTATTTATAGGCACATCTGGGTCCTCTTTGCCCTTCTCCTGGGCCACAGTTCCTCTCAAGAAACCACCACATTCTAAACCTTGTATCTCGGACCCAGTTCTTTGGTTTGTTCTTCTATGAAAACGTTTCCTGAGCCAGTGACATAAATAACTGCAGAGGACCCCTTATAAGTAGTACTGGAAGGAAGGATGCCCCTGTCCACCCACACCTAACAGGCGCTCAGCATCCTAGCAGCTCTTCATGCAGATCCCCTCCCGCACAGCAGATGTTCGAGGCCTTTGCCCTGAGCCCTCAGCAGTGCCCGTGACTAACGGTGAGTCTGTCTTGCACAGGCTCACAGGACGTCGAGCAAGCTGGCACCAACCTGATGAAGGCAAGGTCTTCCCCCAGAGGCACATTCCTATCCATCTTTCCGCTGCACACCTGGACCAAGCTCACAGGCTGCCAGACGTCACTCCACCCGCCAGGGAGAGGGGAGCTAGAGCGGTGGGACGTGGGGCGGGGAACTGCAAAGCGCAGCTGGTGGGCCTTCCCCTATAGCTCTGCATGTCCTAGCATCTCCATCACTCCCCTCAGGGCATGGTCTCACTTCTGCATCAGGAGGTTGAAAAGAGAAAACGCTGTGCTCTTGTGTGTTTGTGACCGGATGACTCGCCGCCTGATGTCAGGCCAGCACTTGGGGTGCGCGCTAGTGACATGGGGACACAAGTTTGCTCCTTACCTTTGACCTTTAACAACCATCAGGTTTCTTCTACCGTGCAAAGAAAGCGTCGGGCCTTGCTCAGTTCTATAGACATTCACACCTCGGCCACAGTGCTAAAAATAGCCTCACTCTGGTTAGGCTTCCTCCCGCCCGAGGGATGCGCGGCGGATCTGCAGCCCGAGGGGGAGGGGCCGGGCCGGGGCCGCCAGGGGGCGTCACCCTCGCCGCCTCTTCCCCCGGGGTTCCTTTGGGCCCTGGCACACGTCACCATCGAGTCCAATTCCTGGTGATTTTCATTTTTTTTTTCTCCTCTCTGGGCTCCAGGATGTTATTTTTAGTAGAAGAACTGGTATAAATATTTATAAAGGGCAGTGCCTGGGATGAAGCGAGAGGACCCACAGCTGGCTCTCCAGGATCCCCAATCCCCCGCGACTCCTGCCCTCCGCCATGAGTCCGCCAGTGTAGAACAGGGCGCCCCATGCCAGGGGCGGGGCGGGGAGACAGTCCTCGGTAACCCGGGAAAGAAGCGGTGGGGTGAAACAAAGGGTAGTGGTTAAATCTTCCCACCCTTTCCTCTCCACCTGCCTCCTCCCCTGTTTACTCCCATTCCTCAAGGAGGCCAAGGCAGGTGGTGCGGATGCAACCGTGCCCTGTCGGGCGAGGCCCTCAGTGTCCTAAGTGCGCGGTATGAGGGCAGGTGCAGCCTGGATCACTCCAGCAGGGGGAGAGGGAAAAGGAAAACTGGAGACTAGCGGCTGGCTCCAGTGTGGAGAACATCTATCCAGAGCCTCAGGAGGAAGCTCTCCCTTACTGGAGCCTGCCCAGCTTGCATGGTGACCGCAGTGGGGCTGAGGCCCTGGAGACTCATCACGGCTCAGAGGAAAGGGATCCTCTGAGAACAGGGATCCCTGCTTGCCTGCGAGGGCCAAAGATGGTAAGGGTGAGCGTGGCCATAGGGAAAGTTCTGGACACAGTGCCAACTGATGGTGAGATCAGGTGTGAGTACAACAGGTCTTCGAGGTGACTCTGGTGACCCCATGTGTCCCTCACTATCCTGCTTTCCCACACTTTGTACACTGTCCTCTTGAGGATGAGGCAGAATCCCATCTCCTCTTTCCTCACATGAGCTATTTCCCTCTTCTGGGACAGAAAGAGCCAAAGGAACAGACTACAAGCACCAGTGGTCTCTAAGCAGCTGGGCGCTCTGGGCAGTGTCTTCTGGGCCCCATCTTCACAGAAGAGGAACACAGACTTCTTCACCCACAGGGAGAGGTGCAGAGCCCTGGCCTCTCACTGTTACCAGCACCTGGAGGGTAGCGGGGAAGCGGGTGAGAGGGCCATGAGGGTGGCTCTAATACTTCCATTCAAAACATGGTGTGTTCTGTCGTTAATCAAAGTTCAGGCTGACAGTTGATTCTTTTTTTTTTTTTTTTTTTTTGTAGATACAGAGTCTCACTTTATTGCCCTCGGTAGAGCGCCGTGGTGTCACACAGCTCACAGCAACCTCCAATTCCTGGGCTTAGGCGATTCTCTTGCCTCAGCCTCCCGAGTAGCTGGGACTACAGGCACTTGCCACAATGCCCGGCTATTTTTCTGTTTTGCAGTTCAGCCGAGGCCGGGTTTGAACTCACCACCTTCGGTATATGGGACTGGCGGCCTACTCGCTGAGCCACAGGCACCGCCTGATTTTTTTTTTTATTTTTTTATTTTTTTGAGACAGAGTCTCACTATGTCACCCTGGGTAGAGTGCTGTGGCGTCACAGCTCACAGATTCTTGGGCATAAGCGATTCTCTTGCCTCAGCCTCCCAAGTAGCTGGGACTACAGGTGCCCGCCACAATGTTCGACTGTTTTTTTGTTGTAGTTGTCATTATTATTTTTAGCAGGCCCGGGCTGGTTGCAAACCTGCCAGCCTTGGTGTATGTGGCTGGCACCCTAACTGCTGTGCTACTGGCGCTGAGCCTGACAGTTGATTTCTTTTAGAGCTAGACTATCCACTATCCACTATTATTTCAGGCATCTGAGTTGCCTCTTTGAATCCTGATGTTTGTCCCTTTCTTCAACCTTGACTTAAAACACAGGTGGTCATCTGATACTGTGCGCTTCCTTCTTAATTGCTCTGTGGCCTTTTAGGAGCCCACTTCAACCTAAGTAGTTGATTTTTTTGAGAAATATATACTGACAGTGTCGTAGGCAGCACCACAGCAGGGCTGGTGCTGTGTGTAGCACTGAAGACCTGTAAGGACATCCTGGGTCTTAAGGAAGCAACAGCTCCACCAAGTTCTGGTCCGTAAGTCCCAGCCATGCTGAGCTCCATTTACTGTCACAGCCACTCTTCTGCCTGTTGTGCTTTCTGCACTGGCAGACTCTTATGCACTCTTACTCCCTGCTCCTGTGGTCCGTGACAGCTTCAAAAAGGTACAGTTGCTATGGCAATGCCGAGAGCCATTAGAATTCCTCCTGTACCTTCTGGAAGAAAAAAAGCTCATGAAGAGGCATTCAGCAGATTCCCAGTTCAGAACCAGGGGTCAGGTGATGGGCTATCTGCTAGAAATGTGGAAAGTAGGATACTCTGTCTTCCTTGGGAAGACACACACCATAGCTGCAGACTACATGCACCTGGGCAAGTTCTCTGCATGGAGATCAGAAAACTAAATGAGTTGTCCTCCTTGGGTCTCTTAGGTGATACTATACCAGTGATTCTCAAACTTAAGCGTGCATCTGAATCCCTTGAGGGCCTTTTTAAAATATGGACAGCATGGTTATACCTCCCTAGTTTGTGATTCAGCAGGTCTTGGGTGGAGCCAGGGAATTTGTAGTTCTAACAAGCTCCCAGATGATGCTGGTCCAAAGACCACCCTGTGAGAACCATTGTACTAAACCTTCTGTGAAGGAAAAAAATTAGATCACACAGGAATCCATCACCACTCAGATGGAGAAAGGCCAGTCAGTCATCTGGTAGGAAAAGAAAGAGGGCACTAAAGTCCCATTTCATGGCTAGAGACCCTGGGGATGTGTACTGGGACTTATGAGCCCTAGACTGAATTCTTTTAGTCTCCAACAGTTAACAAAGACCTTCCTTTTCGTGAAGGCTGTAGCAGCACCAAGGCAAGACCCTGAAGTTGCAGAAGACCAACATCATGGCTGCCCAGTGGCTGAGTGAGGTATTTCTAAGTCTATAGAGTTTCAATGGTGGGAGATGCTGAAGATGCCTGGCACAGCAGGGATGATGGAGAGGGAGCTGAAGGCACTTAACTCCTACAGCTGGAGCTTTGTCACCAAGACACTTTCCCTAGCATGCAAATATCATTTTCCACACTAAACCATATTCAGGCCCCAAATGGGCTGCTTCAGCCTACCTGAGGGTCCATCTCCTATGGGTATTATTCTTCTAGGAGAGAAATCAGTTGCTGGCTAAGATGGATGTTACAGGCGTATGTCGTTATGAGTAGCAGATCCCAGGGATTTGGATGCCTTCTCTAGACACTTAACCTACCCGGGGAAACCTGGCACCCCAGGCGTGGTTTGTCTCCTGCCTCGCGCACAGGTATGTCTGCCTCCTACTCTAAGGGGGAGAGCTTGGGTAGGACCATAGTGTAAAAGAAATGGGCATCAAATCAGCTTACTAGTACCAGTATTAGTCTGCCAGTTCTGTGACGGTTTGAATGGGTTGTGAGTTCTTTCATTTTGAAAATTTTCAATCTCTAAAGGTGATCATGAGGAAAACTAGAACTTGCTGGAAGGTTGGGGGGGTGATGAAGAGATAAACACCACATAGCCATCTGTGTGTTTCTGAAGTAAATGGAGCTTATCACTGCTAAAGGCAGAGATTGGGAAGGGACGTGGTGGCTAGAGGTGAGACTGTCATTCATTCAAGAGGATCCTTAATGAGTGCCAGCTCTGTATGGGGCATCACACAGGTCTCAGGCCTCACTGACTCCAGGCCCTGAAAGGTCACAGTTGGAACCTGGTCTGGGTTTATACTACAGGGTGAGGAGTGGGCTTGGAGGAACTGGACTGCTCTCTGACCTCGTCAGACTCAGGACAGTGGGTGCGAAGTAAGGCCCCTTGAGGGAGGAATCTATTGTAAATACTTAGAAATGTTGGTCTTTGGGTTCCTGAGAGAGAAGGAAACTGGGGAGAGTAGGGCCTGAGAAACCAGGGCTGTGTCCCTGTGAGCTTGAGAGTTGTGGCTAACGCAGAGACTTTATAACCCCCAGGACCCAGCTCACTGTTCACTAACAAGGAGTCAGTGTCCTTCATTCAATGATAGTCTATGAGTCAGCCCCAGCCCTACTCAGTCCTCAACCAAGAAAACCTGTGTGAAGATCAACCTACAGCATTGCCACACCCCTAGTCAAGAGTTCATGGACCTGAAGCCTGTGGAAGTGGCAGGGCAGAGGATGCTGTCTGTTCTGGTGAGGGCACAGTGAGTCTGAGGGTGCATGTATGCACGTGTGCGCACACACAGACACACACACCCCACAGGGTCCTCTGGCTTAGGCATTTAGGGTGCAGGCGCTATAGTCGTCTTGTGGAGAACAGGGCAAAGCTTTAGGCTCAGCACAAGACCCTGGGGGTGAGGTGGAACCTCCTCCACTGGCCCTTCGACTTGGGCCTCAGCTTGTGAGCTGTGTTGCTTCCCCCACCATGCCCTGGTCCCAAGACCTCAGTCAATGAGCCTTCCCCACCAGAAAAGATGTCTTGCACTGCAGGCATCCATCCCTAACTGGGTCTGTCCAGGGTCTGCCGCCTCACAAGTCCTCCCCAGGGCTCCCCAAGTGCTTTCCTTCAGAGCAGGCCCCAAGGCTTCTCCACTAAGCCTAATGACCATGGGGTGTGGAGAAGCCTCCCTGCTCCCATCCAAGGATTACCTGATGGGTTGATCTTTTGGAAGCAGGAAATGCCTCTGAGCTTGCTGAGAGTGGGAGGAGGCCAGGTGGCAGAGTAGGAGCTCTGGGCCAAGGGACAGGAGCCAGGCACTGATGTTGGCACCAAAGGGGGTCTGGTGGGAGCTGCTGCAGATACGGCCCTCGCCATCTTCTGGACCAGCTCCTGGGGTGAGTCAGGCTGGGACAGTGGGGCAAGGATTAATAAGGTGTCCAGGCTTGGGTGGGCCCCAGTACCCTCCTCTGGGGGTTCCTCTTTTATCTCTTGACTGCCGACTGGTGTTTGTCCTACTTTCCTCATTGCCTAGGCAACCTAGGTTCACCCTTTGCCACCCAGCCTACCCTGGGAGCCCAGAGCCCAGCTCTTCCCACTCTGTCTGAGGAGAACAAAGAATCAAGTATAGAGAACAGCAGGGTGAAGTGAGGGGCATGGAGGCTGGAGACCCAGGGAGAGAGGAAAAGAGTGAGGGCGGACGGGATGTGGAGAGAGGCAGAGCTGAAGGCAAGAGTGAGCTGGGCAGTTGGGGACAGTGTCTTGACGGTAGGTGTGAGACCAGGAAAGGTGGACAGGATACAAGGAAGGGCTGAGGAGGGGGAGAGTGGGAAAGAGGCAGAGTTGGGGTAGATTCTCTCTAGTCCTGCGCCTTAGGCCTGTGGTAATTAATTCCTTTGTCCTGTTCTTGCCACAGCTCATTAGCTCTGGATTCTACCCTAATTAGATCCCTACTTGCTTTCCCTTGGGATATACCAATTAGTTAGGGCTAGGAACAGGGCTCCCTAACCCCAGCCCAGCCCCTGCCCCAGGCGCAAGCTTTGGCCGCCCTGGCTACCTTGTCCACTCCTGAAGCCTCTTATCTCCCAGCCCACCTGCTTACCACACCCCACCCTCACCCCAGCCCAGTTTATAGTGTACAGCTGCGGCCGAAGGGAGGCCACAGGAATTTCCTGGGCTTGTCTGGCTCAAGGAGTCCAGCTTATCTGCGGCCTCCAGCCATCACGGAGAGTCAAGAGTCAGAGGAATTAGATTGGGGTCATCAGGGGGCCTTTGCAGCTAAACTCTGCAAACCTGGGGTTTAAAGCCGGGGTGGAGCTGCAAGAGGCCCTTGTTCAACTGTTTACTGAGGCCCCTGCCCTGACCTGCCACCAGCCCCCTCGCCTAGGCCTAACCAGCCTTTTCCTGCCCCCGTTTTATGATAGAGATTGGGTCTTTATTCTCCTGCAGATTCTATTCAGGGGGACAAGGTCACACTCTAGTTGGATTGTACACACTCCCTGCTGAAGTCACCTCACAAGGCACACCCAAGACAGGAACTCACTTCCAGCAGGGACCTGGGGGAACTTGGAAGCTCAGAAACCACAGGCAGCCAGCACCTGAGAACACTGTCCAAGCACTGTGGGGAAGAAAATGGAACTGTCCCTGCAGAGACCAGAGAACAGAACTGATTAAAGATGCCGAGGAAGGAATACAAGAAGGAAAAGATTAGAACAGAAAAAACAGCAAGATAATTCTATAGGACGTGTGTATATGGGGGTAGCTGAAGTCACTGGCATACCAGAAACAGGTGTGTTTCTTTAAGAGGGCTTTGCTCTAAAGGGAAGGAAATGAACATGCATTAAGTGCCTACAGTATGCCAGGTGTGCTTACATATGTGATCTTACTTGGTGTCATCTGCTTGACAAAGCTGTGATACAGGAGTTATCAATTCCCAGAAGAACCACACTCAGCGGCCAAGTACCTTCACATAGTTAGGGAGTGACAGGCCCCATCTGTCTGTTTGACTCTGCTGTTCTTACACTTCCCACCGTGTCAACTTGCTAAGGTGATAGAATTTCAATAAAATTTTATGGAAGAGGAAGACTATCAGGTTTTGGGGAGGAGAGCAGGGAGATGGCTTGAAGGAAGATGTGGAGTGTTGAGTCAGTTAGCTTAATAGAAACCTGGCTGGCCTCCCTCGAAAACCACAGTGGAGGGGCAGGGCCTGTGGCTCAAAGGAGTAGGGCACCAGCCCCATATACCAGAGGTGGCAGGTTCAAACCTGGCCCCGGACAAAAACTGCAAAAAAAAAAAAAAGAAAACAGTGGAGAAAATACCACCCAGATTTGCTAATATATATTTTTTAATCTTAAAACATCTTGGGGCTCCTCATCCTCCATCCTGGCCTTGCAGGGTAGTACTGGAAGGTCTCTGGGGCTCTCTGCCCCTCTGAGAAATCCCACCTGTCACATCCAGTCCAGACCAGGTCCTCACACTAATGAGACTTGCCCAGCTCCACCAACACCCCCAGGTTGGAACCTCCACTCCAACCCCCAACCTCACACACTGTGGCGGGGGGGGGGAATCAAAAGAAAGTTACTCATTAGTTCTACAGACAGGCTGTGACATTCCCACTGCCACTTGAGGGTTAGGAGAAGTCAGAGAGTCATGGAACTCTAGAGTATGAAGGATCCATCTTGACAGCTCAGGAAGCTAAAGCCGAGGCAATTAAATGGCCCAGAGCCAGATGGGGGGAGTTGGGGAGCTCCTGTAGGAGTGTACCTGCTCCTTCCCGCTTTCCTCTGCTAATATGCATCAAGGGCACTGGTCCTGCCGCTTGGGATGATTGTGAACCTTAGGACAGGGTGTATAAGGACATTTTTCTCTTCAAAAATGCCAAATCACCCACTTTATATCCTGGCCTTGGGCTAAATGAGCATTCACCTCACCCTCCCTGCCAAAGTCACCTCACTCGGCGTCCTCACAGTGCCTCTGTCTCAGTCTCAGGTTTTCCCTACCACCTGGGGCATGGCACTCATCCTCCCAGAGCAGGTCACTGATCTGAACCAATGTGGCCAGATTCTGCTTAAGTCCCTTACAATGTTAGAGGGGCACATAGGTGTGTATTGCGTTGAAATGAAATAGAGTTCTCAGTTTGCTGTTCATACTAGGAGTGCTGGGTCCACAGATCAACTGAGCAAGAATGTCCCTGCCCTCAGGAGGCTCGGCCCAAGGCAAGAGGTGGCAGGAGGTACTTGTAAAAAGGCTAGGGTACAAAGTGATGCTTGTTAATTCCCAGACCCAAGGTACAGAAGAAAAGTGCTGAGGCTTCGAAGAGGAGTCCAACCATAAGTAAACAAAATGGTAGCAAAACATGAAATACCAGTACTGTCTCGGTACATGAACTCACCCCTTCACTTGCTCGAGTATGGCCTGAGACTGCATTTAGACAGAGTTGCAGTAAGTTCTTTCACTGTTTCCTACCCTTGTAAGATCTTAAATATGTCTGGTCAGCTCCTTTAGCATCTTCTTATTTTGAAAAACATATTAAAGGAACTATTTTTGAAGCAAAACCTTCCTCTTTGGATAAAACCTCGCTTCACTGGCTCTGGCTTTTGAAGCCAGGCTCCCCCTCTCCTGGCCAGCGCCTCCTCTGAGGTCCCTTTCAGTCTGGAGGCCTGTGGTGATGTCAGTGCGCCTCAGCTGTTTTCAATTAAACCCTCGAGCTGAAACTGAATAAATGGCTTCAGCAAGTTGATTTTCCAAAGGGTCAATCTTATTTTGAACCAATGTGTCAAAACAAAATCAACTCAACCTAAAACACTTACAAAGCAAATAAATACATCTCTTCATAGAGTTACCTAAAAATTACAAGGGAAAGCAAGATGCAGAGGGCCTTCCAGGACCCAGCCCACAGCTTCCCTGGGATGAGAAGGACGTGGCTTCTATTTCAGAGCAGGAGGTAGCACACACCAGTGTCCCACCTCTGGGTATTCAAAACTGGGCTGGTGCCTGTGGCAAAATGTGTCCCCTCCCCACCTCAGGCCCAGAACCGGGGCAGAGTGATGAGGAAGCATCATTTTACCCGGTCCAGACCCACTGCAGACTTGGGACCAGCGCTGTCTGGCCCTGAAGGAAGTGGGCCACAGAGGCAGGGTAGGGTGATACCCACTTCCAACCCCTCGCCTGGCTGAAACCTTCCAGGGCTGGGTCACTGGTGACCCCCTGCCTACGCTGTCTCCAATTTAGCTCTCAGGGAAGGGGCACTCTCAGGGGTACAGCTCCCGAACGGCTGAGGCCAGATCGTCTGGACTGAAGAAGTGGACATTTCACTTGCTATTTGGGGTCGAAATTGGAGGATAGAACAGAGTGTGACCCAAAGTTTTATTTTGTTTGGCCCGGGAAGTGTTTTTAAAACAATTTAATGGATGGCAAATGGTGAAATATCAGAAGATTTCACAGGAAAGCCCAAACTTCAAGCTTCTCTGGAAGAGTTAGACCATCTGGCTCTACTGTCATTCTCCATGGCAACAAGTCTGCTGAAGACCCTCAGACATTTCCCCCCTACACACACTGGCCATGCCTGTGTCTGGGCAGCTGCTCAGGGCAGCTGTGCCCATGAAACTGGCACCTTCCCTGCTCCTGGGGGGCAGGGAGCATTGTTGCATCCTCTGGAGCCCTGGCCATTCCCAGGCAGCAGCCTGCAGGTGGCCTCCATCTGACTCTAAGGAGAACTAAGAGCTAAGACAACTGAATTTCTGGGGAGCAAAGACTTAGAGGACAACATCCACACCAGAACTATTCCACCCCCTTTACTGTATGGCTTCTGTGCGGAGCCAAAGTTCTGGGACAGAAGAGCCGGAGCAGGCCCTCACTGCTGAGTCAGAAGCAGTCCCCACTGGCCCCTGCCAACGGCCCCCAGAGCCTGTGGCCACAGCACCTCCTACTGCCATCACTCAAGACCAGGGGAACTCCAGTGGCAAAAGCCCCACACTCCCAATCTATATCTGGATTGCGTTATTTTTCTCATCAGTGGTCAATGTAAAATTTACATAGGTTGTAGCCAAGTGATGGTGTTCCCTGTAGTCACAACACTGGGCTACCCCTGAGTGATGGTGGGCCCTCTGATGACTGTCCGGGATGGCCCGCAGCCACAAACAGGAAAGAAGAGGAAGTTCTAGAGAAACAAGTGACTGAGGCAGAGGAGAGAAGACCCTTCAGTGTGTCACAGTCAGGAAGTTGGCATCCACCCCGCCCAGGGTCTGTTTGCGCTTCTCATCTCTCATTCATTCAATACTTTGTACCTCAGAGATTTTTAGCTCTCACTTTTCTTGTCTTCCTGAGCCAACCGTAAACGCCATGAGGGTGGGGATGGTGACATCTTTCTTCAGGTCTCTTTACAACATATGATACTGTGCTCTCCAAGATCTCTAGTGTCCAAAACAAGTGATTGTAGACAAATATCTAAAGTACAAATAAGTGATTAAATATAGACAGGTATGATGTAGATAATTAAATTTTTGCCCATTAATCAACACTCATGTAAAGCTAGGATAATGTCTGAACAAAGTTTACAAATAATACCAGTTCATTGCTTTAAAAACTCCACCTACCGCTGGGTGCGGTGTCTCCTGCCTGTAATCCCAGCACTCCAGAAGTCTGAGGCAGGTGGATTGCCTGAGCACACAGGTTTGAGACCAGCCTGAGCCAGAGCAAGACCCCATCTTTAAAAATAGCCAGATGTTGTGGCGGGCGCCTGTTGTTCCAGAGTTACTTGGGAGGCTGAGGCAAAAGAATCACTTAAGCCCAAGAATTTGAGGTTACTGTGAGCTGTGATGCCATGGCACTCTACCCAGAGTGACAAAGTGAGACTCCGTCTCAAAAAAGAACAAAAACCCCATCTACCATTGTCTGTCTTTCTGAATGACACACCACCACCACCCCCAACCCAACACTAGCATCGTAGCTATTTGCTCTGGTGCAGAGAAACTGAGCCTTCATCTCAGGACTCTGTGAGAGCCCGCTGCTGCCTGGAGGCACTTCCTGCCAGGTGGGAGGCCAATTTCCATGGCCCACGTGAAGCAATTTTTCATTCTAGGATATGCCTGCTGGGGGACATCCAAATGAGATATAAACCTTCCCAGATACCCCCAAACTTGAAACATGCGAAGAGGAGCTAGAAGACACATCGTGGGTGCCAATTCTGAGAGCAGATGACTAATGTATAGTGACCCCGAGGGTGCACGGGCCCAAAAATGAAACTTAGAACCTAATGATTATGTTGGCTGGTCCTAACTGAGATGGGCAAACGACTGCTTGTTAGTGTGGTAATGAATACATGCTTTAAGGTGATGCAGAGGAGTCTCTATAGAGAAAACTCAGGCGAAAGGGGGGTGATAAAGACCATCCAGTGAGTGAGAAGAGGGCTGAGGCATGAGTCTGGGTCCTACGGCCACCTGGCATGCTCTCTGCACACCCAGCTGCCTGGAACAGGCAGGGTGCCTGCTGTCCTTGCTCCTGCTCTCAGTTCTCTGTTCTCAGTTCTGCACACCACCCTTTGGCTCAGCTGCTGGCTGATGGGACCTGCCTAGCTCCTGGGGGCATTTGCATGTATGACTCCTGCCCTTATTGGAGTGCTGTTGGGGCACCTTCAGCTGCCTCAGGCTTCCCCTACAACCTTCCCAGACCTAGGCTAGATCTGCCACCTCATGCCTTGATTTAGCCTTTTGATTCTTCTCTCCATCCTCTTCCTGTGAGCCTGCACTCTGCAGCCTCTATTAGTCCTCCTGCCACTGTCTTTGCTCACACTATTCTCACAGGACAGCCTCCTCTGGAGTTGTCTATATATTCTTTCTCTTCCTCCTCTCTCTCTTGCTTGGCCAGAATCTTGCTCCTGGGACAGCCTTCCTTGGGCCCCTGCCCCTGTCTTCCAGGGCAGGCACACCGCGTTTGAATCCTGATGCTCCTCCTTTCTAGAGTGTGACCTCAGGTCACTGCCATATTCTCTGCGTCCATAAACAACTTATATAGTTGTTAAAAGGATCATATTAAAACATGTAAAACACCTGGAGCAGGGCTGGGTGCAGAGCAAATGATCGATAACCCTGACTTTCCTTCCTTCCTCTGACACTAGTGTCTGTATTTGTTAGCAGGGCAACCCCAACCCAAACCCTTCTGAGGCTCCTCCAAACCTCTCCCTCCTGGCAAGGCACCCTTCTGGTCTTCTGCAATGAGATCAATTAGCACTGCAGGTGAAGTCACATGGCTAGGTCCTTCCTGGACTCCCAGGAAGGAGGCAGTGATGGGGATGTGGGGACCTGCTGCCTCAGGGCCTGAGCCCCATGCCCAGTACTGAGTCCTGAGAGTCACCCTGATGGTGTTTCCCAGGGCCGGCAAGCATGCTCAGACTTGCAGCGCTGTTTTGTCTCTGCTGCATGGACATGGGAAGGGCCACCTTCAGAGGTCACAAGGTGGGGTCCAGAGCACTGAGCCAAATCTCTGCCCTGAATACAGCCTATACAGCCTTCAAATCACAGGAATAACCACCTCCGGGGGTGGAGGCTAGACCTGGAGTACCAAGTAAGGATGAGGAAGGATGGGGAGGGCCATGTCACAGACCTCACTCTCACCACCCAGTATATGCACTGCCCTCCCTGGGAGTGACTGCCCCTCAATGGGCGAGGGGTGTTTCCTAGCCTCTGAAACACCAAGGTCTTGTCCCAGCCTTCTCCCAGGACAAAGGGGCTAATTTGCCCTGCACGAAACAGAACCCTCTCAGAACAATTAATCCTTTACCAGAGGTAACAGGCTCTGTGCATTCTACACTTAGAGGGAGGTTTCTCTACAGCTCAGCAGAGAACATTTCTTGAGTACCTACTATGTGCTAGCCATATTCTAGGCTCTGGGGAAACAGAAAAAACAAGACATGGTACCCACCTTCAGGAAGCTGAAATTCTAGTGCAAGTGAACAATAAAGATTGTGCAATGTCAGAAGATGGAAAATGCTCTGGGGGGGGGGGAAGCACAGTAAGAGAGTGAGTCATGGAGGGAGGGTAATGCAGGAGCTCCCCGGTGTTCTCCACCTGAGCCCCTACTATCCAGTAACGGCAACATTTTAGGTGAACGAAAAGAAAACATACAGTTTTACTCTAGTAGGTCTCCAATTCAGGAGAAATGTTTTTGCCATAGCAGTGATGACCTTCTGGGTCATGTGCCACCATGGCGAGCCACCTGGGCCAGACTCTGCAGCCTTAGACCCCTTCCTGCTATTTTGTCCCCTTCTTCCCTCTGCAGTCCATACCTGGACTAGGCCTTTGCTTCATACATTGGGGGAAAGTGTGTGTTTATTTTGCCAGTCTTTTTAAGCTGCCCCCTCCAGTGACAAAGTTTTCAGTCCCCCTAACAGATTCAACCCCAGAGACAGTTTTCGGTCTGGGGCAAGAAAAAAATATTCTGGAGGGTCGGCACCTGTGGCTCAGCGACTAGGGCACCGGCCCCATATACCGAAGGTGGCAGGTTCAAACCCTGCCTCTGCCAAACTGCAAAACAGAAAAATAGCCCTGTGTTGTGGTGGGCGCCTGTGGTCCCAGCTACACGGGAGGTTGAGGCAGGAGAATCACCTAGGCCCAGGAGTTGGAGGTTGCTATGAGCTGTGTGACGCCATGGCACTCTACCGAGGGCGATAAAGTGAGACTTCTGTCTCTACAAAAAAAAAAAATTCTGGAAATGACATGCTCTCTTCCCCACTCCAGCCACCCCAGGGCAACCCCAACCCAAACCCTCCTGAGACTCCTCCAAACCTCCCCCTCCTGGCAAGGCACCCTTCTGGTCAATGAGATCAATTAGCTTCAGTGCTGGGTGAAGCTAATTCAGTAGCAGTTGTCAGGGCCATACTTCTGTAAACTCCCCACACAGATTCTTTTTTTTTTTTTTTGAGACAGAGCCTCAAGCTGTCACCCTGGATAGAGTGCGGTGGCATCACAGCTCACAGCAACCTCCAATTCCTGGGCTCAAGCGAGTCTCTTGCCTCTGCCTCCCAAGTAGCTGGGACTACAGGCGCC
>CAUYRH010038644.1:0-16701 GCA_963574655.1 Perodicticus potto | reverse complement strand
ACAAAGGTTTAATAACCAGAATCCACAGAGAACTCATATGTATTAGCAAGAAAAGAACAAGTGATCCCATCTCAGGGTGGGCAAAGGACTTGAAGAGAAACTTCTCTAAAGAAGTTAGGCGCACAGCCTATAGACACATGAAAAAATGCTCACCATCCTTAATCATCAGAGAAATGCAAATCAAAACTACTTTGAGATACCACCTAACTCCAGTAAGATTAGCCCACATGACAAAATCCCCAAACCAGAGATGTTGGTGTGGATGTGGAGAAAAGGGAACACTTCTACACTGCTGGTGGGAATGCACACTAATACGTTCCTTTTGGAAGGATGTTTGGAGAGTACTTAGAGATCTAAAAATAGGCCTGCCATTTGACCCTATAATTCCTTGACTAGGTATATACCCAGAAGACTAAAAATCACATTATAACAAAACATCTATACCAGAATGTTTATTGCAGCCCAATTTGTAATTGCTAAGTCATGGAAGAAGCCCAAGTGCCCATCGACCCACGAATGGATTAATGAATTGTGGTACATGTATACCATGGAATACTATGCAGCCTTAAAGAAAGATGGAGACTTTACCTCTTTCATGCTTATATGGATGGAGCTGGAACATATTCTTCTTAGCAAAGTATCTCAAGAATGGAAGAAAAAGTATCCAATATACTCAGCCCTACTATGAAGCTAATTTAAAGTTTTCATATGAAGGCTATAACCCAACTATAGCACAAGAATATGGAAAGAGAGGGGAGGGGGGAGGTTGGGGTGGAGGGAGGGTAATCGGTGGGGCCACACCTATGGTGCATCTTAGAAAGGTACAGGTGAAAGTTACTAAATGCAGAATAGAAATGTCTTCATACAATAACAAGGAAAATGCCCTGAAGGCTATGTTAAACAGTTTAATGAAAACATTTCAGATTGTATATGAAACCAGCACATTGTACCCCTTGATTGCACTAATGTATGCAGCTATGTTTTAATAATAAAAAATAAATAAATTATTTTAAAAAGCTGAAAAAAAATTCTAAGCAATATTTTGAACTATCCCTTGATTTGATACATAATTTCATAGAAAATGATTGCCCATTTGCATGTTTATAAAGGACTTAGCTTAAAGAAAAGGTCAGTGCTCTTGCTGTGAATCAAATATTTATGGAAACAGCCATGGCTTTTCTCTCTTTATCTTCCCACCTGTGCGCAACCTCCCAACCTCGCAATGTATTAACCACCTGCCTTGCCGTTGGTGGTCTTGGTGCCTTTCAAAGGCATTTTCACCACATCCTCTCTCAAAGATTTGAGCCATTTTTCCATGATTTTTAAGACCCTCATTCTTTTTTTCATATGCTCTTTTTCTCTTAAAATATTCCGCTCACCTTTACTTCTCTGACAAGTGATAAGTATAGCGAATGACAGTTTTAGAACATGTGTCATAAGAAATTTGGAGCTGCCTTTTATACAACTCCAGGGGGGAACATTCACATCATGGCAACTCCCTGCAGTTGTGTAGTGCCCAGACTGCACAGCCCGGCCAGCCCTGGGAAAGGGACTGGGTGTTAAGATTTCTGTGGGTTTCAGTTAAGAGGGAATGGGTTAACTCTATTGCATGAAGGATTAATGCTAAACCATAAGTGAACTTCTCACTCTAAAAGTTAAAAAAACAAGGCCAGGCACATTGCCTCACACCTGTAATCCTAGCACTCTGGAAGGCAGAAGCAAGCGGATTGCTTTAGCTCAGGAGTTTCAGACCAGACTTAGCAAGAGCAAAACCCTGTCTCTACTCAAATAAAAAATAGAAAAACTAGATGGCTGTAGTGGTGCATGCCTGTAGTCCCCGCTACTTGGGAGGCTGAGGCAAGAGGATTGCTCAAGCCCAAGAGTTTGAGGTAGACACCATGGCACTCTACCCAGAATAAGACTCTGTGTCTCAAAAAATAAAAAATAAAATAAAAGGTAGCAGGAAACATGCACTTGCGGTTCTGTTCAAAATGCAAAGCTCTATCTGATTATGTGTCTTCTGAACTTCCATGTAGGTGGTTGGAGTTGATTCTCATAACTAAATCTAATGGCAGCAGCCAAAGTTAATTCGTTTATGTGAACTGCATCAGACGGAACTGGGTTTAAGTCTGAACTCTGCCTTTTGCTAGTTGTGTGAGCTTCAGCAAGTTGCTGAGTCTCCCTGAGCCTCATATTTTGCATCTTTAAAAAAATGATGAGGATAAAAGTAATCATCCATTGTAGAGAATTAAGTGAGGTAATATATATAGTTCACAGTGCCTGGCATGTTAGGTGATACTTGTGTTGTTTGTTCTCTGACCATTCCTGTCTCCCTCCAAAAATATGTGCAAAAAATATGTCCTGCCCTCCTCAGTCCTCCATTCCAGACCCCACCAGTAACCCCTTTCACCATCTGATCTCTCAGACCCTCCATGCCCACCTCTGCTCTATCCAAGCACTCAACAAATGCCAGCCAGGACCCTTAGTTCCTACCTACCTACACATCTCTCCTCACGATCTCAAACCTCTTGTGGGACATTTACCCTCATAACTGCCATCTCTGTTTACTCATCCATCCATCCATCCACTCACAAGTACATTGAGCACATAGAGTGACTGGGGAAGGTGAGGCCTGAGCACCTGCATCAGCAGAAGGAGTGAGCATGGGGATTCCCAGAGAAAAGTGCTCCAGGAAGAGAACACAACATGCCCAAAGGCCCAGAGACAGACAAGTTCAAGGGCTTGTAAGGAGGCAGAGAACCTTTGTTCAGCGCCAGGTCATGTAGGCCCATGTAGCAGGCCCTCTCTAAGTTCCTGAAGAGCCACTGACTGGTTGGACCAGAAGGGTGACAATTTTAGAGTATCACAGTCTGGAGGCAAAAGATGAAAGCAGAGACACAAGGTGGAAGACCACGACACGGGCCCAGGGAGTGAGGATGAGGATGGTAACAGCCAGTCAATCTAAAACCCAATTCTGATCGGGTCACTCTACTTGGCCTAGACACACACCACACACACCCTTAAAACCAGCCCAAGTTTTCCTTATGGCCCATGAAATCCAGTTCAACTCTGGACCCCTCTCTCACCTCATATCTTTGTACCTGCTGCTCCTTCCTCCTGAAATGCTCTTCCCTCCTTTCTTTTTCCAGTTATTCTTCAAAACTCTGCTTTAGTGTGAGCTCCCCTTAAAGCTATCCTTGATCCTCTTCTCTCTATCTTTCCTGAAAGACTTAATTGCCGTCTCTGCTAAGCTGTCTCGGACCCCTAGGCCATAATACTATGATCATCGTTATCATTCTGTCGTAGAAGGATGCACCTTCATGTCAAATCTTTCATCCTGGATGTTGTATGTCTCTTCAGTGCAAGATGCTCATCTTTCTTTCTTGCTTGCTTGCTTGCTTTCCTTCTTTCTTTCCTTCTTTCTTCCTTCCTTCCTCCCTCCCTTCCTTCCTCCCTTCCCTCCCTCTCTCCTTTCTCCTTCCTTCTTTCCTTCTTTCTTTCTTCCCTTCTTTCTTCTTCCTCCCTCCCTCCCTTTGTTCTTTCCTTTCTTCCTTCTTTCCTTCCCTCTCTCCCTCCCTCCCTCCTTTCCTCCTTCCTCCTTCCTTCCTTCTTTTCTTATTTCTTTCTTTCTCTCTCTTTTTTTGTGAGACACAGTCTCACTCCATTGCCCTAGGTAAACTGCTGTGGCATCATCATAGCTCACAGCAACCTCAAACTCTGGGCTCAAGAGAGCGTCTTGCCTCAGCCTCCAGAGTAGCTGGGACTACAGGCATGTGCCACCATGCCCAGCTAACTTTTTCTACTTTTAGTAGAGATGGGGTCTCACTCTTGCCCACACTGGTTTTAAACTCCTGAGCTCAAGCAATCCACTAACTTCAGCCTCCCAAGTGCCAGGATTATGGGCGTGAGCTGCTGCAGTTGGCCATTTTAATTTTTTTTTTTTATCTTGGACCCTTTACACAAACCCTAGCATAGACTATGTGTCTAACTTATAATTAATTTAGTGCAACCGTAAATAGGATCTTCTTTCTGATTAATTTTTTAAGCAAAGCAGCGAACTTGAGGTTGTTTCGGTATCGCTCTTCTAGAATATCAAGAATCTTTGCTGACATCGCTTTGGATACTTGTACCTCAACGTTCATGTACCACCCTGCCCACTTCCACGTGAGCTCAGATTCAGAGTTTAGACAGGAATGCTCCCCTACAACCTTCTCTCTCTACCGTCTGTCCTTCCTGGGCTTTGAGTTCACTGGCATCAGACTTCTTGACCTCCAGCCAATCCTATGCTAACTCCTCCGTCTCAATCAAATCCAAACAAAAGTCGTGTACCTTATTAAGCTAGCTTGACTTCAACTCTAAAAAATGCTCCCCAAATGCAGGCTTGATATACATACTGGTGCTTCAGCAGGGGTCTGCTCACTTGCATAAACATGAAAACACTATCTAAAATAAAACGGGTATTTCTCCTTGGAAATTCCATGGAAAGTTAGCAGAATGGTGCTACCTAACGGGTGATGTGCTTTGGTTTCGGTCTGGCCACAGTTCCAAGTCCTGATGTGAATTTCCTTTCCTGTTGCTTATCTGATGCGTGTTAACTTTCTGCTTGATAAAATTGCAAATTCCCAATGAAAGCTTTCTACAATTGATTAGACCCAGGCCGCTTGGCAATTTCTCTCTAATCTCCTTTATTGTGCTTTTCATAAAAATGACAGCTCTGGTATAAATCCTAGTTTGAATCAATACCAGTGAGTGCTAATCTCTTCACAGCCCTGGAGATGAAAATGTCAAATGAGACCTGCTGGGCATTTGAACTTCCACTGTAAATCATCAGAAATTAAAGCAACACAAGTTGATTTTATTTTCCATCTTTAAAAAAAATCAGTTTCAGAGTCATTATTTTTTCAGTTGAGTTATTCTTTTTTTTTTCCCATTTGTAGTCTAGTTGGATGAGATTGATAAACTGAATTTGGCAAATGTGTTAACATCTCACAGCAATATACACAGTATCCAGAACTGTACTAGAAAAAGCCTTAGGAGAAAAGTGATAATTTTAAAGTATGATGCATATATTTCAGTTGCATTTTGATTCTTCTTAAGGTGATAACACCTCAGTTAAGTGGAATCTTGGTTGAAGAAGCTACACCACAAGAAGGTACACAAAAATGCTACAGTCATGAAGGAGAATCTCTCATCTTCGCTTCCCTTCTTTGTAGAAAGCTTTCATTGGGAATTTGCAATCTGCTGCCACATCTATCAGGAGCTACGCTAGAGGCTGCCCTCACTCGGGTCTGGCTACCTGCCTGAAATCTGGTCCCTTCACAGGCAAGATATAGAAAAATGCACAGCTCAAAGGTTACATTTTCAAATGATGCTAGCTAATTCTTTAGCTAATCACGGTTTCTAAACTCAGGAGGAAGCATCCTGCTCAGCTTCTCACCCTACTCTTGTTATCAAATAAAAAAATAAATTTCCTATGTACTTGGGAAATTTAAGAGCAAAGTCATAGTCACAGACTTAAAGGCAAAGCAGTAGATCTTAGATATCCAATTCAGGTCAATTTCTGTTACATCATGGAGAAATACGAGGACCACACACCCACGATGAGCACAGAAGTGTGTGTACTCCCAAAAATAGTTAATACTCTTCATATATGCTAATGAAACAGAAGAACGGCTGGAGAAAAACAAATGTTACATATGAAGTGAAGACTTAATTTAACTATAGATGTCCCTTGACTAACAACATCTTGATAAATTCATCCTAAATTGAAAACATTATAAGCTGAAATTGCATTTAAAGTACCTAAGATTCTGAACATCGTAGCTTAGCCTAACCTACCTTAAATGTGCTCTGATCACTTACATTAGCCTACATTTGGGCCAACAGAAGCATATTTTATAATAAAGTCTTGAATATCTTGCAGAATTTATTCACTACTGTATTAAAAGGGAAGAGCAGAATGATTGTGTGAGCGCTGGGAATACAGTTTCTACCTAACGCACGCTGTTTTCACACCTCCTCCCATGGAAAATTTAAGTCAAACCATAGTAAGTCGGGAACTATCTGTAGTTAGCTGCAGATTTAGTCCCAGTAACATATTTTTTCTTTTGTATTGCCCCCCTTTCATCTCACAGGGAGCATGCTAAGTGGCAATGAACAACTTAAGCAAGACATAGCCCAAAGAAGGAGCAGAAATAACACCTCCAGTCCACAAGGCAGTTCACCAAGCAATGAGCCTGTCTTTGAGATAGTTCTATGAGCTGACCGCAAAGATTTCTCCAACCTCTGCTTAGTTCATAAAGCCATTCGTCATTTTGAGTTCCTTCATGGCGATGACTCAAGTGCAATGCCCTCAAAATTACCTGTCTTTCCTCTCATTAACTTAAGTCTTGCCAAAGTGGCCAGTACAGATTTCTACCAAGCAGGTAACAGAATGAGCACCCCAGACTCAGCAAAACACATCCAAAGGAAACAGCCCCTGCTCAGCGCTACCAAACTGCTGACCAGGAAGACCAGAGACACGATGTCACTAGTGCAACGAGCTTGGAGAGCTGCCACAAATCCAAAAACGGGTGTGAATTCCCCCAATATATGATTGTGACAATTAATTCAAAATAATTTACATGCATCTGAGGCCCCCAGCCTAAGACCTTTAACTTAACAGTGAGAGACCAATTTAAGGTTTAGTTAACAAGAAAGAGCGAACCATGAAAAATTGCTGCCGCGGCTGGAGCAAACCGTGAAACCGGAGAGGAGGTCGCGGTTGTCTCTAAAGCTGTGGAAACAATACGGCAATCAGCCCCTCGACTTTTTGGGGAGAGGCCGTCTGACTTGTGAATTTGGAATAAAATCACTTGCTTTCCCTGAATCACAGCTTCATCGTGATGGAGGGCGGAACAGAAAAAAAAAAGGACAGACGAGAAGCCACGTCCTGCCCCTCTGCAGGACTGGGGTCCTAATGTCGGCAGGAAGCAGGACCCTGCGGTGAGTTGTGAGCAGAGGTCCCAGCGGCTGGGAGTTGAGCGCTGAGGACCGTGCGGTGGCAGTGGCAGTGATCTCGCCCAGCGCGCTGGGGACCCATTTCCCATTTCCACGTGCCCCTCGCCTACTTTTTGGTGCCTCTAAAAGCTGAGCTATCTTATAGTGGATAGTAGAGCTGTTCTGCTGACACAGAGAGCTGGAAGTACAGCCAAAGGCGGCTCCATTGCCTCCAGGGGGGGTCAAACTCTAGGATGTAACTGACACTGCTGAGCTCTCCTGCAAGACCAGCTGAGAGGGACTTTGCCCGAGGTCGCACAGCTTTTCGGCTCCCCTCTCTGCCTTGCCCTGCTTTCTCCGCTTCCTCACCAAAGTCCCCAGGAGCGAACCATTCCCTATCGCCTCGTGTAGGAATCCTCTCTGATCTGCTTCTGAAACATCCACAGGTTATTGAAACTGGCTTACTTTATTAAGAGCGACATTATTTTCACCTAAAACATAAAGTATACCTCTTATAAGTAGGAAAAAGAGAGAGAGAGAAAGAGAGCATTACATTTTTATTCCAAAAATTTAAGACTGTTTCACAAATGAAACTTTTGTTTCAGCTCTGAGGTTTTGGCTGCTTCTGTGCATGTGTGTGTGTGTGCAGGAGTTTACTTTAAAAGGTACAAAAAAATAGGTATATTCTTCATGACATTACATCCCACTAATAGTAAGGAGTGGTATAGATGTCTCACTGGGCAATTAGGTACGTCAAGGAATTGACGTGATATAAAGACCCAGAAACAAGGCAGAATAAAAGCCATTTTAGTTAACATATTAGAAGTAAGATATTATCATGTCAATCGAGACCTACCCTTTTTCGTATTTGGAAATCAGATACATTACTTCTTACAAACAGATAAATAAAGTAGCATTTATAATTACATTGTTTTCCCCTATTCTAAAATCAAGGAAATGATTGCAACTTCAGCAACACAAGCCACACAGCCCAATCCCACAGCAACTTGCAAATGCGCAGACACATAACTGGACGGACAGGTGTTTGTAGGACTGGCTATAAAGGAAGCAGTGTTGAAATCATAGGGCACTTTTTCAAAACAACTTAGTCGAGTATTTTATGTCCAATGAAATTTCAGATGTGTCTGGGGATTACTGCAACAATCATAAGTAAATTAAATCTCAGGATTTGCTACTCTACGCTTATAAACAGAGTACTGTTGTTTTTATTTTAATGACCTGATCAGTTGCTGGTGTATCGGAACTAGAAACAGTGTCCACACAGACAGTTTAACTTTAAGTCTCTTGTTTGTTTCTAAGAGGGAAGAATATTAAAAAGTGAAAAATGCCGAAGGATGCTTTAGGATGCTGAAGCACTTTGGTAAACTGTACTATTGGTATCTTCCTTCAATTACGTATTCGACTGACTTTCTAAGGCTATTTTAAAAATATATGCAATTTAGTAAATATGAGCACAAGCTTTTATATCATAGAAAATACTTGCCTAAAAATCCAATCAGATGATAAAACAGTATCTTCAGACTTAACATTTAGAAGCTCGTATCCAACAAAACTACAATTGAATTGCAAAGTCAAAATAGCAGCATTCTCAGGTACATGAAGTCTCAGAAAGAATCACCCAAACAAAAAAAGCACTTTGCTGAGACTATCTATAGAAAAGAGAGAAATGAGGTTGGGAGAAAGCAGTGGTCTCTCAGAAGTAAGAGGGTGTAATGTTTGTTGCTGATAAATGATTAATATGTATATGTATGAGAATATTCAACCAGTATTCCAAATTATCCCAGTATTGTCCAAATTGTAGTTTGGACAAATAAAAATTTACAGCTCTTTTCTCCCAGAGCAATAACACAGTTATTGACAAGCTTCAGACCTTGACTTCTCACCTTAATTTGTTATAAACGTTAGGAGAAAACTCCTAAAGAATCAATAAAGTGTTCAACTTTCAAATTGATAGTACAGCAGCAAAACTATACAAGAAGGAGAAGAACAGAAAGAACTCCAAAGAGAAGACTATTTGAAATACGGATTTAAATCTGATTTTATAGCAATGAGTGTCAGCTTGAGTGTACACTGGATACCTCAGTTGTCAAGCCATTGAAAACTATTTCATCTTAATTCGTCCATTTAACTATTATTTTGAGGTATTTTTCATAGTATATATAAGTATAAAATTTAGGGTCTCCATCCAATTCTATAATCATTTGTTAAGCAACTAGGAAATTAAAAATGCATTGGTTTTGTTTTTACCCCTTTCCCCAGCCAGGCAACCAACACTGTCTCCTCTATGACCCTCCAAAGCCCAGATCCTCTCCCAGGCCGAAATACGTACTTTCCCACTTGCCATTCAACCCTCGGGACGTGCCCACCTCTCCTTTCTGCTTCTCTGTTCCTGCCAACTGATCCCGACCCCAGAAGCCTCAGCCTGCAGATTCATTTAAGCCTTCCTCTTTCACCTGCCCTCCCTTGATCTGAAAAGCTTTGATGATTACACAGATTGAGGCAGAATTCAGTCACCAGAATAACTGTATTCTCTGTTCTGTGGCTTCTCTTTATTGCACGTATGTGTTGCCTTCGTAAATGCTGAAGATTATTGAGCAACCTGAGACTGATCAGGCTGAGTGATCTGTGTCATATGCCTTACTGCCACCAAACTCAAGGTGGAAAGAAAAAGGAACAGTCACAATCTGTCTGTTGGAACTGTTGCTTTCCCCTTGCCCAGAGCCAATATGCAGCTTCTCCTGTCTTCCAGGATCCAGTCTCCCCTGCTGAGTCACAGCCAAGATGCTACTTACCTGAGGTGCCAAGGTGGAGAAAGGCGTCCTTCCTTCCTGCCACTCTTCCGTCACCCACTAGGGCCTCTGAACATGCGCAGGGTTCAGATCTCAGGGAAGGTCCTAGGGTGCATTAGTGATTTGCAAAGGTAACTGTACGTGGAAGGTTTTCAAAGGAATCAACTTTGTCAAAGGAACACAGTAAAGAAAATTCCTAAGAAAAGGGTGCAACAGGATACAGGGAGAACGCAAAAATCAAAAGAAAGGGGTTTCTTCAATAACAGCCTTTCTTGTCTTCTTAAGGGAAGCTGAAATATTTGATGGCCAGCTGCCGGAAAATTTATTCCAATTAAGGAATATTTTGAGCATCTGTGTGCTTTTATCTGTGAGCAAAACTCTTGAATGGTGGTATAATAAAATTCCCTGCCATTAGGTGGCGAGAATTCATAGCACCTTGATTAGTTCTAAGCTCAGAGGCACTTAACAAATAAGTAAATAGTTGATTCAAAAGATGTCTGTCACTTGACTCTCAGAAGAACTTTCAAACTGAGATTTAAAGAGGTTAAGGAACTACCCCCAGGTCACACTACTGGGAAGTCATAGGATCCAGATTTGAACCCAAATGTATTTAACTTCTCCCTGGTCATGGAGAGAGAGAATAGGGCCAACCTTCTGGGTAAGAGAATGGGCTCCAGGGCCCAGGCTCCCTGGGTTTGAATTCTTGCCCCACCCACCAAGAAGCTCTGAGATTTGGGGCAGAAGAGCAATTTAACCTCTTTGTGCCTTGGTTTTGACATAAGTAAAATGGAGCTAAGACAAATATCTACTTAAAAGTATTGTTTCAAGTATTAAATGAGTTAACGTGTACACACTTCATGATAGTGCCTCATCCATTGTAATCACTAAGTTAATCATTTGCTCAGTTACTCCTTTTAGCTATTATGTAAGATTATTAGAGTCAGGGGATATATTCCATCCGTAATAAATTCTACAAATTAAGGTGTAGGCTCCCATCTGCTAGATCTCTTGAAAACATAATGCACAGTGAGGGAGCAGAGGGAAGTAATTGAAAATCATCACAATCTCCTCCATACTAGAGGGATATACATCACCATCATCTTCACCGCTACCACCATTTTCATTGTATTCATCACCAACTTTCATTACATAACACTTTCACTTTATGTTTCACTTATGCACAAACTTCTCTGCTAGGCAAGAAAGGGACCATGTCGAAAGTGCTTCAGGTTAAAAGAGGCAGAAATGCTTATTGCACTGTCTCACATGTTTACACCTGACTCTTTCAGGTAGGTGAGGTCACAGCCTGGCACCTGGAGAGAAGAGGTCACAGGCTGAATTCATCCACTTTCAGTTTCTGTCACTGACCATTTAGAATCCCTTACTATCACTGAACCTCAGTTTTTTCATATATAAAATGGAAGAAAAGTAATAGAGAGAAAATACAGGTAGAATTGCTAGCTCAGAGGCCTCTATGTAGGCACTTGAATGAACAGAGCTTGTCAGTCATTTGTCCTTTCTGAACTCTTCCCTATTTGACATAAGTCATAAGAAATGGCAAGTGTTCTCAAAGATGAGTAAAACAGAATTAATCTAATGCATGAAAGAGAGGAATAATCAAATGCTTTGAGAACTAAAATAGTTCCTACAATTAAGTATCATATATGACACTGGGCCTCCTGAAAGCCATGGCAAAAGTGGAAACCAGAGGGTTTTCTAAAAAGGAAAAAGTATACCAATGCTTCAAAAAAAAAAGTCTAAACTGTCAATAAGTTATGAGACATTTCTCATGTAAAGCTATAAAGGTAACATTGAGTGTAGACAGGTCTCCTGACACCAATTTCATTTTTAAAATGCAGACCAGGTTTTTGCGTGGATGTTTTAATAAGGAACTTGGATAGCAGCTGAGAGGTTAACACCAAAATCCATTTCATTTCAAGTGATCCTGGAGAGGATTAAGCTGATATGGTCAGAGAGTGATGCCTGACAGTAGTCAAACATAGATAAGAGCAGAATCAGGAAAGCATAACCACTCTGAGTGGTGTAGAATAAGAAAGTTATTACAGTGGTTCAATTTTACACAGTCGTGGGAGGTGCTGGGGAAGAAAGGGACAGCAAAGGGAACTTAGAGGATCAGGGGAAAGTCACCAATCAGGTTTCCTGAAGCACTGGCACAGGGGAACTTGGAAGCTACACACATCCAGCAACCAGGGTGGGCCCCGTAGCAGGGCTGATGTAGAAGTCTCGGGAGGCTGTTGTCTCTTTGTGGCTAGTGCCTTTGTGAGCTTGCAGCCAAGAGACTGGTGGTTAGCCTGGAATTGCAGTTAGTCAGCAGAGCTGGGGGTCAGAAGGGTGAACTTGGGTGGGGGAGAGGGTAATCATAAACCAGAACCCACCTCCGCACTGGCCTCCTCTGCACGTGACCACCCTGACCTTCCGAACATCGTGGCTGCAGCCTCACTTTGCCCCTCTGAAACTCAAACTTCTCTCATGGCCAACTCCATTCTAGAAAAATGCAATGAATGGGCTTCTGGCAAACTTAGCACCCACTTAGCCAAGTGGGCCCAGACCTCCACTCCAGTCAGCCAAAGGAAGAAAGAGGCAAAGGGGGTGGGGGGCGAGAGAAAAGTGCATTCCTCCTTTCTCGTAAAGATTATGTTTGGAAACTGCTCGTGCCATTTCTGCTCCTAGCCGGATCATTCTGTGCCCAAATCACATCATCGGGTAAAATTCCAGGATGTGGCAGAGAGGCTCCAAATAATAAGTTACTTCCATGCTTGACCTAACCAGGACCTCAGGGCTGCATTGAAACCTAACCACCTTCCCTGGCCTGACTGGATCTAGTCAAGTCCCAAAGCAGACTAGGGTAAGAGAAACTAACACAGGGTACACCTGCCCCAAATTAGATTTCTACTGAGAGGGTGATGGCACCAGATGGGGCCAAAGGACTGGGTATTCCATTCAGTAATATAACGATTATACTGATATTATGCTTATAATAATATAATAATTGTACTGAAGTTTGACTGTATACAAAGTACTGTGTGTTTTATCTTATTTAATTCCCATAATCCTAAAAAGGTTCACAGGAGAATAGATGAAGTCTCCATAGGTTTAACATCTTGCTCTCAAGCATGCAGCTAACAGTTCCCAGTCCACGTCTTGAACCTTTCTGCCTCTATCACTCACATCCTCATTTTTCTTGTCCCTTCCCACACTGTTTAGTAAAGCTGAAGCCTTGCAAAGTGCTTAACATGAAGAACAGGAAGGAGGCAATATTTAACTCATCAAAGTGTCAGCAACTTGGCCAACCACATCATCAAGACTGGCTTTTGTCTAGGGTGTACCGCTAATGTTAACTCAGTTCCCAAGATGATTTCATGGCCCGAGATTGCTGCACCCGCTCCAGCCATCACAGAAGCAAATGTGATAGCTCTCAGCTGATACAGGTGATATCAGCCTCCTCGCTTCCTCACCATGCTAGGATTGTGAATCCTCTGCATGTTTGCTTAGAGCTGTAACACACTTTGCTGCTGACATCCTGATTCTCAGATTCATATTAGTCTTCCTAGGTACCAAACACTCATTTGCAGAAATGCTCCTCCTTCAGAGTCTCATCAACCCAGTCCCTGAGTTGGTCTTTAGACCAGAACATTATATACCTATTGATCTATCCCTTGGAAGACATCTATGTTAATATATTATTCTTGATGCTATTGGGTAATTAAGTCCCTTTCAATTTTTTATTTTATTTATTTAGTATTTATTTATTTCAATTTAAAAATTAAAATTTTATATATTTTATATCAGTTTTTCAAAAAATGTATGCATTATAGAATAGCTAAATATGGCCACTTAGCATATGCATTACCTCACATACTTATAATTTTTTGTATTAAGAATTATCAAGAATGCAATACATTGTTATTAACTATGATTACCATGTTGTACAATAGATCTCCTGAACGTCTTCCTTCTAACTTAAATTTTGTGCCTTAAGATCTTTGTTTTAAAACTTCATATATTAGACTCGAGTGAACTGGTAGAATTTTGTTCTGATTATGAAACTATTACCTCTTATTTCACTGATGTGTTCAAACTATGAGTAATCTGGTCTGGAGCAGGTGAGGAGGCAGCAGTAGATTTTATTTTATATTCTCCGTAGTACCACTGTCCAAAAATTATGACCAAAATAGACACAAAGCAAAAATTCCAGGAACTCCTAAAGACAGACAAATTTCAAAGAAAAAAATTAGTGGATGAATTTTGCTTTATCTTGTTCATGAGCAGAGAAACATCTAATAAGTCAAATATCTGAGTGGGAGAAGAGCATCAGGGAGAAGCAACTTACACACTAAGTCTGAAGCCTGTGTCAGGTGTTCTGAGCCTACTGTTGCTTTAAAACATCTGCTGAATGTTCACGAAAGGCCACAGCACAGGTTTGTTCTGTTTCCCTTTTAGTACATGAGCAAACCATCAACAAGGATGGAATAAGTCTCTGGTTTGCAGTGTTTTCTCCCTCTAGCACAGCAATTTTCAACCAGTGCACCACACCACACTGGTGTGCCATGAGAGGATCTGAGATGGGCCACAGAAATCTTTAAAGATCATTAAATAGCTTCTGCACAGCCAAGAACACAGTAGTAAAGCAAGCAGACAGCCCTCAGAATGGGAGAAGATATTTGCAGGTTATGCCTCCGACAAAAGTTTAATAACCAGAATCCACAGAGAACTCAAACATATTAGCAAGAAAAGAACATGTGATCCCATCTCAGGGTAGGCAAGGGACCTGAAGAGAAACTTGTCTGAAGAAGACAGGTGCACAGCCTATAGTCACATGAAAAAATGCTCATCATCCTTAATCATCAGAGAAATGCAAATCAAAACTACTTTGACATATCATCTAACCCCAGTAAGATTAGCCCACATCACAAAATCCCAAAACCAGAGATGTTGGCGTGGATGTGGAGAAAAGGGAACACTTCTACATTGCTGGTGGGAATGGAAACTAATATGTTCTTTTAGGAAAGATGTTTACAGAATACTTAGAGATCTAAAAATAGACCTGCCATTTGATCCTATAATTCCTCTACTAGGTATATATCCAGAATATCAAAAATCACATTATAACAAAGATACTTGTACCAGAATGTTTATTGCAGCCCAATTCATAATTGCTAAGTCATGGAAGAAGCCCAAGTGCCCATCAACCCATGAATGGATCAATAAATTGTGGTATATGTACACTGTGGAATATTATGCAGTCTTAAGGAAAGATGGAGACTTTACCTCTTTCATGTTTACATGGATGGAGCTGGAACATATTCTTCTTAGTAAAGTATCTCAAGAATGGAAGAAAAACTATCCAATGTACTCAGCCCTACTATGAAACTAATCTAAAGTTTTCATGTGAAGGCTATAACCCAATTATAGTACAAGAATATGGGAAAAGGGGCAAGGGGGGGGGAAGATGGGTGGAGGGAGTGTAATTGGTGGGGCCACACCTACAGTGCATCTTAGAAGGGTCCAGGTGAAACTTACTAAATGCAGAATATAAATGTCTTAACACAATAACTAAGAAAATGCCATGAAGGCCATGTTAAACAGTTTGACTAAAATAGTTCAGATTTTATATGAAACCAGCACATTGTACCCTATGATTGCATTAATGTACACAGCTATGATTTAATAAAAAATAAATTAGTAAATATTATTGAAGGAAGTTCAAAGCACTGTAAGTATATACTTTTTATGTTCTTTTTTTTTTTTTTTGATCAACATAATTTAAGTGTACTGAAAGTTTGACTATAGATTCAAGTGTGCCATGAGATAAAAAAGTTGAAAACACTGGATGGCACCTGTGGCTCAAAGGAGTAGGGTGCTGGTCCAATATGCCAGGGGTGGCCAGTTCAAACCCAGCCCCAGCCAAAAACTGCAAAAAATAAAAATTTGAAAACACTGCTGCAGCATTTCACTGGATTGCACCAAATAGCAGTTATGCAGCGTTATTTGAGTACCATCTGAGTATTATACTTATTTATTTGAGGGTCATTTTAAGGAGGTTTCCATGGTTCCATTGTTGTATGATAAATTTATTAGTGGTTATTAAAATCAATATAATATGCACCACAAGTGTGATCTCACTCTTGCGGTGCATATTTGAAGGGTCAGGAGAAAACTTCTAAATATGGATCAAAAATGTTTTCACATAGTAAATGAGAAAATCTCATGAATGTTATGTCAATCAGGTTGATAAAAATATCTCACATTGTATGTGAAACCCACACACTGTACCCCATGAGTGAATTATTGTACACAGCTATGATTCAATAAAAAAAAAGAAAAAAAAGAAAATCAATATAATAAAAAAAGTATTTTTACTTTTTATAACTCACTTGCTTTCTCCATAGCAAACGTTCTCTTGGGTTCTTTCTCAGGCTTGATACATAAAATTCAGAGGGGAAATTTGAGGGGGTCTTGAGTTCCCCACCTGAATTAACTTAGTTCTTTCAAGTGTAGCCAATGGGTACACAGGAGTCCGTCAGTGAAGGCAAGTGTAAGAAAGGAATCTCCAGAAACATTCAGATATTTCTGAATGGCTGGCGACCTTCAGAAGACTGAAACTGGACCCACACCTTTCACCATTAACTAAGATAGACTCTCACTGGATCAAAGATTTAAACTTAAGACATGAAACTATAAAAATACTAAAAGAAAGTGCAGGTAAAACTCTAGAAGGAATTGGCCTGGGTGAATTTTTCATGAGGAGGACTCCCCAGGCAATTGAAGCAGTATCAAAAATACACTACTGGGAACTGATCAAACTAAAAAGCTTCTGTTCTGCTAAGAACACCATAACTGTAGCAGGCAGACAGCCCTCAGATTGGGAGAAAATATTTGCAGGTAATTCCTC
>CAUYRH010038641.1:0-17649 GCA_963574655.1 Perodicticus potto | reverse complement strand
TTTGTGAGATTTCTTCCCCCTGTGACTCCTTCTCCTTTTCCTCTCAGATTCCCCATTTCTCTTATAGGAACGGTCTGGACTGGGGCTTCTCCTCCTCCTTAGCCTGCCATAGTATTCATCATGGTGGCCTGTCCTCTCTCTCCTCTCCAAGTTCTTACCAAATGAGGAGCCAGTCCTATCTGGAGACAGGTAGATGTCTCTGTTAGCTTCCCAAAGCTCATTATTGGGATTTCTGAACACATGAAGAAAGTTGCAGTGTTTTCCTCTTGGACACTGTTGTATTTCAAATAAACCACAAATCGCCATTTTCCAGCTGGTCACTGGGCAGAATTCGCACTAAAGCTGTCGCCCTGCGTACCATCGTCCATTAAACAGAGAAAAGGCGGTTGGGCATTCTTCTTCTGACTGGTACTGAACATACACATTGCCCCTGAGGTGAGGCTCCAAGTTGCAGCTGACCTTGAACTGAATGACTTTCCCCACATTCTTAAACTCGGGGAGCACATCATCATAGAAATCTAGGAACTGCTGGTAGGTTTCCTCTTCATTGTACTCCAGGCTTGCATCAGGGTCATAGTCGTCTCTCCTGCTCTGTTCCATTCCAAATGTTGTAAACATGCTTTTAATAAGAAGGGTGGGACTTGATGTTGGAAAATTATGTTTATGTGAACACCTATCTCCAAATCTGCAAGCTCCTGTTTTACTGTAGAATGGACAATTAGCTCGATCCTTCTCCATTATTCTTAAATGCATGGGTGGTTCTGGGTTTTGCCATGTAGCACCATTTTCCAACTCATTTTCAGCCTGATCCAGCATCTTCTGCACGGCTTCCTCTCTTTCTCTCTTCTCCTGTAGTTTTTGCTGCTCCTCTTCTCTCTCTTTTCTCTACTGTTCTTCCCATTCTTCCTTTAACTTTCTCTCTTGCTCTTCCTGACGTTTCCTAGCTGCCTCTTCCTTTTCCTTTTTTATTCTGAATTCTTCTTGTGCCTTCTGCTCCCTCAGCAACCCTTCTTCATGCAATTTTTGCCTCTCTCTCTCCAACAATTTCTCTTCTTCTAGTTGTTGTTCTTCAATAAAAGCATCTTCCTCCTCCTCCTGTGAGAGTCCTGAGTCTCTCAATCGAGCGAGTTCCTGCCCACATTTCTTTCTTTTCTCCTTCTTCAGTGCAGCCCTGTACATTTTGTGGCTAGGTTTCTGTGGGAAAACTGCCTCTGCGGGCCCTGCCATCTTGACCATAAAATAATTTTTTAAAGCAAGAAATAATCCAAACCCACAGCAGGGGTTCTACCGCAAGAATAAGAAAACAGGTACATGGAACAGAGTAGAGAGCTTAAAATCAGTCACATTAGTAAGTGAAAGCTGGCAGCTGGTAAAGGAAGGTGCACACAACCCTAGACATTGGATAGATACTTTGGTAGAAGGTGTTCAAACAACTGGCAATTGTAGTATACCATATAGCATATGGAAAGGAGAAGAGAGAGTTAAGCTCAGAACACTCAGTAATTATAAGAAACACCGGTAACAGCTTGGTAATATAACACCTTGGTGATAGGGGTATGGGGAGGGATTCAGCTCTCTGTAACAGAAGAGCTAATGAGATGAGAAGATCAGTGACTGGGAGTCTACACCTGTGGTGCAAGTAGCCAGGAGACCACATCTATAAGAAGCTACAAGAGAAGGCAGTAAGGAAGATCTCATTCTTTCACGGGCCGCTTCCTCTGACTCTTTCCTTTCTCCTGCTTCTAGGACATCTGCCTGGCATCTTTCTCAGAAGACTTAAGATTCACTCTCCTATTAAGACTGCTCTTCTCCCGCTAAGATTGTCTCTCTCTCTTCTTCTAAGAGCAATAGCCCTAAGGCTCCTAAGGGTAACTGTTCCCGAGTAAGATAATAGCATAGCATCCACGACCAGACAACAGATGAGCTGGGGCCAGAGACCCGGCCAGTCCCAGTCCTGACAAGTGGCACCCCAGATGGGACATTGGAAGCCACCCACAGGCAATGTGGAAACAGAGAGAACCAGATCCATGTCTACACTATATACAGAGTGGAACTTCTTCCTATCTGAGAAAGGTAAAACTATAAGGTTAAAAGTTTGTAACATAAGAGACATTTTGTCTCCTAACAATAGAAGACATTTGTCTTCTAAAATCCCAAAAGCACAAAATAGGAGATTAAAAGAAAAGAACTAAAATATTTATAAAAATAATAATTTCTGTACAATAAATAAGAATTTTCTGTATAACAAAGGACACATTCCAATGAGAGATCCAGAGATGTCCACAATTAATGCATAGATCTGAAATAGTATCTAGAATATACGATGTATTTCTGTAAACCTACAAGAGAATGGACAGGTCACCCAAGAGAAAAGTAGGGAAAGGATAAGATATAAGAATTTGAGGAAGCTCAAACACATGAGATTTAAGAAGAGATGCTTGAAGCCACTGGTTATCAGAGAAAATGAAGTTATCTAACAATGATATTTCACTTCATATGTACTCAATAAAAGAATTAACAAGGGGGCGGTGCCTGTGGCTCATCGAGTAGGGCACCGGCCCCATATAACCCGGCCTCTGCCGGACTGCAAAACAGAAAAATAGCCGGGTGTTGTGGCAGGCGCCTGTAGTCCCAGCTACTCAGGAGGCTGAGGCAAGAGAATCGCCTAAGCCCAGGAATTGGAGGTTGCTGTGAGCTGTGTGATGCCATGGCACTCTACCGAGGGTAATAGAGTGAGACTCTGTTTCTACAAAAAAAAAAAAAAAAGAAAATGAGAAAAAAAAAAAAGAATTAACAAGGTAGATAATGCTAAGCATTGGCATAGGTTTGAGGTTTGAGGTAGAGGGGCTCATGCCCAGATAATGGTATGACAGGGGTGGCCACTCTGGGGGCAACTGCCAGAACATGGTCAAGGAAAGACGATGCATGTTTTGCTACCCAGTGATAGGAGTCCCAAGTATGGCTCCTAGAGAGATTCTCAGGCAGATAAAGAGACACATACAAAAGTGTTCATCGCACTGGAGAGATGAAAACAGCCCAGTATCCAGCACTAAGGCATGAGAGAGGAAAGAATGGTTAAAAGCAATAAAGTAAGGATAATTAGAAGCATGGATGGCTAATAAAACCATAGTGCTCCATTTCTCAAAAATGTTAAGAACCAGCACAAGATCTGTGATATAATGATGTATTTTCAATTTTAAAGTACATCCACCCTAACAATAAATTTTATGAAACCTACAAAATTCTGGAGAGACCCATCTCTCTCTCTCGAATCATATGGGTAGCAGGCTAGAAGTGGAGAATGGAGATAAATAAGAAGAAAAAAGTATTGCATGGGAAAATGAGGAGAACTGGCCATAAATTGAGGCACATGGCAGCTAAGGTTTGAGTTAACCAAAAAAATAATTAATTACAATTTCCAGGGGGAGGGGCAAGATGGCCGACTGGAGCCAGCCTCAGACAGAAGCTCCCATCCAGAGGGAAGGATAATGTCCATAAAGTACCCAGTTAAGCTGAAGACTGGGAGCCGAGTGGAGAGAGAAGAGTGATAACTACAGGTCACCTCTGCTGAGGCAAGCTGTGACTCCAAGAAAGTAAACTTCAGGTACAAAATTCATCCCAAAGAAAAAGTGTCCATCCCCTCCCCCAAGAAAGTTGTGAGGTTTTGTTTCTTTCTTTTTCTCTTCATTTGCTCCTGTAGGTTTTCTACAGGCGAGCGGTGAACTGAGGACCGCTTGTCTCACCCAATGTGTCCACGCCCTGCCCCCCATGCCTTGTCCTACAGGAGCCTCTGTGCCCCACCCAGCCCACCCAGCCAGAATCGTGAGCCCACCCTCTCCTTGCCAAAGTCACCAGGCGCCAGGCACTACCAGAACTGTGTGCAGCATCCCCCGCCCTGCTGCCGGATCCATGTGCCCTGCACTCCCAGAGCTGCTCTGGTTCTGGAGAGCCAGAAATCTCTGGCTGAGGCAGTAGCCTGGGAGTTGCACAGGGTCACTTCCATCCTGGCCTTGGCACAGCTGTCCCCTTGAGTGGAAGCATTGTCCTGTACCCACTCCCAACATGATGAATTTGTATTCACTGATTCTCTCCCAAGCTTCATCTTCTCCTGCCCCAGGTTTGCCCATGTAGGGTGGTCCCCATGTTAGGGAAGGGCAGGGAATGTGGAAGTGTTTACTGAAGGAAGAGACAGAAGACTTTTTCCCGCTAAGATTTTTGTAATTCAGGGGACTAGACTGTAAGGTGGGAGTTAGAGGGAAGAGCAAAAAATTTAGTGGGTGGAGGGGTGAAGGTCTTGAAAAAAATGTAATTTTAGCCAGAAAACTAAGTGGATGGACGAGAAGGATGTTGACTGAGTATGTTCTGGGAGGCATCTGCTATATAGACATTGTTGATAATCTTCCAAGAATCTTTGAGGAGAAAGAGAAGAGAGTGGCTCAGAAGAAATGATTGCTTTACTAACATCATATAGCAAGTTATTGGGGCAGATCTTTTTGTACCCAATGCCTACAACATTTCCCTTGTCCGACAGGCTTGGTACCAGGCCTTGCTTCTGGGCTCTGCTCCTATTTCCACTAGACAATAATGGTAAGACCCACATAAAGATCTTCTCCCCTCCCCACCTGGAGGGTAGAGCCAATGACAGTGCTCCAAACAGGCAAAAAGGAGCTACACTCACCATTCGATCTCCTTAGGCTCACGGTCCCTGAGAAGCTCTTGCACTTCCTTCCGGCAGCGTTCCTGGTATTCTGGGTGCCTTGCAAGGTTGTACAGGACCCAGGATAGGCCACTGGCTGTGGTATCATGACCTGAGAGGCAGCCAGGCAGGCTTGACTCTCTGGGCTGCTTCAGCACCAGAGGTGGACAGCAGCCAAATAATGAGGCCCTCAGGGAGGATGGGAGAAGGAAGAAGATGGGCAGAATGAAGTGATCCACCCACTGCATCCCTGAGATGGATAGGCCCGCCCTTTCCCACTGTAGTCCAAAACTGGGACACTCACCCCCAAACATGAAGGTATCAGCCTCTGCTCGTATGTCCTCATCCGACAACTCCTTCCCATTTTCATCCTGGAGACAAGGTAAGACCTGTGAGTCATACTATCTCTGAGGGCACCTGAGTCTAACCTGAAATAGTCCCTGAAGACAATCATCCAAGAAGGAGACCAACCGTGTCTCCAGACATTCCCACAGGCTTCCTCCCTGCTCTCCTGCCTCTTGTTTGCTCACCCCAAGCAGCAAACAGGAGTCACCTCAAAAACTTCTCTCTGGCTTATCCTCCCTTCCATAGCTCCCCAGTGCCCTCTGCATCAAGTTGAAATTCTTTGATCTGACATTTCACATCAGTGTCAATTCTACCTCATTAATTCAGAACCCAGCAAGGCACACCTTGCTTAGCAGAAGCACATCAATGAAATCCAAAGACTTGGATTTGGTCTTGATCTTGAGAAAGTCATCAATACCCTGGGTGGCAAGGGTGCGGCGGCGTTCCTGGATGACGGCGTCTGTGAAGTCATGCACCAGGTCACAAGCCCTGCAGAAGCGCCTCCCTTCCGGAGTGAGGTAGTAAAGGAAGTCCATGTACAGGAAGACCTGATAGTATCGTTTTATTACAAGGTTATTGAGCTCCAAGATGGCAGCAATATATTCACTGGAACTCCTGCAAGGCCAGGTCAGAAAGAGGAAGCAGCTCATTAACACACATGAAATCCTGGGAAAATCTCCCAGCCTGAATCCCACATCCTTGTTCCATCCATTAAAAAGTGCCTTCCTAGCCCCCTTCTTTCTCTGCCACCCACCCTCTGTGAGCTACCTCATGCTCCAAGTCCCCAGGCAGGACTTTAACATCATGTTCTTCTTCCCTCTCTCTATTATTCAATATCCAGTCCTACTTATTCTTCCTCTCAGTTTCTCCCAAATCTATGTCCTTGTCTTCTTAACAAGAACAAGTCCTCTATACAGTCAAATGTCCAGTCTCAGCTCTAAACATGACTGTCATCTGCTCAAACACTTCCCGTGGCACCTTGGAAACCTTAGATAAAGTTCATACCCTTTTGCCTGGATTTTCAGTGTTCTTGAGACCTAGCCCATGCTCACCCCTCCACCTTCATTTTCATGGTATCTTCTGAATGCCTGTTACATATGCTCTGCTCATCGTAGCTTCCTTGCTTTCATTTACACACTTCTAGATACCTGGAAGAACTGCTCTTTTTTTCTCCCATTCCATGTCCTTTGATGACCAGTGCTGGCCTACACCCTCCAGGAAGGTTCTTTTAGTTGCTCTGTTCGGTCTTCCTTTCCCCACCTACTCCCAAATTCCCAGGCCCAAAACAAGAACTCACTCCTGACAATTGCTGTCAAAGCTGAAGATGCATTTCTGCAGACTGTCCAAGGTCATGAGGCTGATGTGCTCAAACATGTCCAGACGGGTGTTGCCCTCTGAGGTCAGGCGCTGCCACTTGGCCTGGCCAGAGAAGGGGACAGAGCTGGAGCCCAGCCTTATCACCCATGAAGCCCTTCATAACCCAAACATCAGGACAGACTCCCCATAATCAGCTTTTTGCTCTTCTGCCCCAGGTACCCATCTTCAAGGAGAACCAGGCTTGGGGGAAAGCAGAAGCTTTTACTATTAGATGACGACCACAAGACAGGAAGTGAGGAGACCTGGGTTCCAATTACAGCTCTGCCTTCTATGCTCTGAGTACCCTTGGTCAACTCATTGCCCTCCCCTAGGTCCCACCTATTACATCTTCAGTATAGGTTAAATTGACCTGCTTTAGTGCCAGGTAAACCAGGTTAGAACCCCTGCTCCACAATTTCTAGCTTACTTCCTAGCTGGGTGAACTTGTGCAAACTCCACAATCTCTCTGGGCCTCAGTTTCATCATCCATAATGTGGTGATCATAATCATCTTTACTTCCCTCACAGGTTTGTGAAATTAAATTAGACAACATATATCATGGAATTGGCATGTAATTTCTGGTATGCAGTAAATCAGCAATCCCAAATTTATGGGCACCACGGACCAGTTCCATGGAAGACAATTTTTCCATGGACCAGTGGTGGGGAGCTTCAGGATGATTAAAGAGCATCACATTTATTGTGCACTTTATTTCTATTATGATTACATTGTAATATATAATTAAATAATTATACAACTCATCACTTACTATAATGCAAAATCAGTGGGAGCCCTGAGCTTGTTTTCTTGCAACTAGATGGCCAGATTCTGACTTAAAGTTTTCCACCAGATGCAGCTGTACAACTGAAGTAACATGCTCACTTCTCACTATAAAGCCTGTCACAAGATGCAGCTTACTTGTCATTTGCCACTCACTGATAAGAGTTTTGATATGAGTCTGCAAGCAATTGTTATATTATGGTCTCTGTGCAGTCAACCCTCTCTGCTAACGATAATTTATATTTGCAGCTAGTCCTCAGGGCTAGCATCGCTACCTCAGCTCCACCTCAGATCATCAGGCCTTAGATTAGCATAAGGAGTGCAACCTAGAACCCTGCACATGCAGTTTATAGTAGGGTTCCTGCTTCAATGAGAATCTAAAGCTGCCGCTGAACTGACAGGAGGTGGAGCTCAGGCAGTGATGTGAGCAATGGCGGAGGAGCTGTAAATACACATGAAGGTCTGTTGACTTGCCCACCACTCACGGCCAGTACCGGTCTGCAGCCCAGGGGTTGGGGACCCCAGAAGTAAGTGCTCAATAAATGATGGCTCTCGCTATCAACTTCATCTTTAGCATAGCAGCAGGTGACTGCAGAAATTTTTCATCTGTCCCTATATCTTCAGCCTTTGCGATGAGACTTTGCAGCTCCTTCCATTCGGAGGCAGAGGCTGTTTCTCCACCTCTTCAATCTCAACTGGCCCTGGGTCTTGCTTCAGCCAATAAAGGAAGGTGGAATCCTGATGTGCTAGCTCTGACTGTTTCTGTGCACTCTCTGGAAGCTTGCCTCCACCACATGAACAAACCTAGCTTGTTCAGTTGGCCCACCAAGGCCTTCCTAAGCCAGCCTACAGCCAGCTCCAAACATGAGAGCTGATCTGCAAAGCATTCCACTAGGACCCAATCATGATCACAAACTTGTGAGTAAGCCCAGCCAGGATAGGAACAATCCCCAACCTACCTATTCTCTCACAAGCAATAACAAACACTAATTTTTTCAAGCCAGTGAGTTTTAAAGTGGTTTATTATGCAGAAAGAGAGTTTCATCATTATCATCCACACTCAACAGTCTGCAGGGCTTTGGTAGGGAGTACTGAAAACTAATGCCTTCTGAGCACCTACTATGTGCCAGGGACGTGACTCCACTATGTTATCTTAGCTACCCTTCAAAGTGTGGATTGTTATTCCCATTTTACAGATTGGGAAACTGAGGTATGGGGAAGAGGAGTAATGGTCCAAAATCACCCACCATATCCAGGACTCTAGATCACAGATCTCTCTGAGGCCCT
The DNA here is from genome assembly GCA_963574655.1 of Perodicticus potto. Taxonomy (NCBI): domain Eukaryota; kingdom Metazoa; phylum Chordata; class Mammalia; order Primates; family Lorisidae; genus Perodicticus; species Perodicticus potto. The sequence continues at coordinate 9,185 of CAUYRH010038641.1, read as the reverse complement.
ATTCACCTCCAAGGCTCTATCTGGGACCCTGGCTTTAAGAGAACTCACATGCATGATGTTCAGACTCTTGTTGAAAATCTTCACATAGGGCTTCAGTATGTTGAAATGAAAAGCAGGTGTCAGCATCTGACGGTGGTGTCTCCACTTTTCACCCCCACTCAGCAGGAGCCCATCCCCTAGTAGGACGGCCAAATGCATAAGCAAAGGCAACACCTTCTTCTGGCCCCACAAGGTTGTCCGTTCCACTGATCACCTGCAATTACTTACCCAGCCAGGGTTTCAGGAACCTGTAGACGATCGTATTCTTGTGCGGGATGGTGGCTAGTATTACAGACAGGCCATCAGAAGCCATGGAGAGGAGTAGGTGGGAACTTCATAAATGCATGATGGGCTCCCAACCAGGGGTGTCCCTTCCTCATCCTGTCCAGCATAGCAAGAAAGGAGCCAAAGACATAGGAAACGATGGGAAAGAAGGGAAGGGCAGGGGTACCTTGCTGGGCTGCAGCACCAGAAGTAGGAAAAAGAACAAAGGAATACCACATCTGTCTCCTAAAGCTTGGGAGTTCCTCCAAACAGATCTCTGTATTGAGGTCTCTTTGGATGCCAGTGGTGTTCAGAGCACTAGGGTGGGAGGTGGGATGATACAGATGGAAGAACAGGGAGGAGACACTGAGATGGGGGCTGGGGAGTATGTAAAGGGAAGAGGAAGATGGGTAAGGGAAGAGGGAAGGAGGGACCAGGGTACTGCAGGGGCCACACTGGAGCTTAGGGGAGGAGGGACTGGAAAACATCAGATGTGCCACAGCAGCCACCACCACAACCTCTGCATGCATGGGTACCTGAGGCATTGAGGATAGACCGAACGAAGTCAGGGTGGCACAAATTGATGACGGGGAAGATGGGTCCGAGCCACCTCTTATATCCCTGTGGGTAGATGGCCACAAGCCGAGACATTTCCCTCAGTCCCTCTTCCATGGGGGAGATCTGCAAGCAAGTCAGGACAGTCACCTCATGTGATGGATAATTTTATGTGTCAACCTGACTGGGCTAAGGGTTGTCCAGAGAGTGGGCACAGCATTATTTCTGGGTGTGTCTGTGAGGGTGTTTCCAAAAGAGATTAGCATTTGAAATGGTAAACCAAGGAAGGAAGATCCAAACTCCCCACTGTGGGCAGGCACTATCCAACCCATGGAGGGCCCAGAGAGAACACAAAGGCAGGGGAAGGGGGACTTGGCTCTGTCTTCTGCAGCTGGGACATCTACCATCTCCTGCCCTCAGATATCAGAACTCCAGATTCTCCGTTTTTCAGGTTCTGGGACTTACACCAGCAGCCTGAGATTCGCAGACCTCTGGACTCATATTGAATTACACCACCAGCTTTCATGGTTCTCAAGCTTCCACACAACACACCATGGACTTCTTGACCTTCATATTCATACGAGCCAATTTCCATAATAAATTCTCTCTTATCTCTCTATACCCACAACTGTATCTATATGTCCTATTGATTCTGGAGATACCTGACTAACACCTTCCCCAGAAGGAGCCACAGAAGATCCCCCTCTGCAGCCTTCAGACGTGGCACAGCCTCTGCAGTGAATAGTGTGCCCAACTTCTGCATAGATGGAGGGAATCTCTGCTTCTTCCTGCTCCTTCTCTACTGGGGAAGTCTCAGAGTCCAAAGGCCATATTCTAAAATATGGGAAAAAGTCATACTCTGTCGCCACAAAGAGGCCCACCTTGCTTGGAGAAAATATATTTTCTCATTTGGGGAGTGGTTCCAACCGTTGGGACAGCCACAGAGCGAGGTTCCCAAAGGGCAGCAGTGTGATGTCAGGACTCCAGCATCAGGGCTGATTTCCTATACCCTCCCAGGTCACAGCCAATGGGCTCAAGTTCCTCCAATGAAGAAGGAAGGGTCTGCAGGCCTGGGACCTTTTTCACTCCAGCCTCCTTCGGGAGCAGGCAAAAATGTGGGCTCAACTTAAGCCTGGACTAAGCCCATCCCACAGGGAGCTCTGAAGTATCAATTGCATCACAAAGATGTGGCAGTTGGAAACTAACTTTAGCCTAAAGCCACAGAAGGCTCCAGACTAAGTACAACAAGTAAATGGGCTCAGCTAACTTTTGACTGAAGCCTGATCCCTCAGGCACACTACAGAGTACATTGCATCACAGAGTTGCATCACTCAGAAGCAAAGGAACTGTGGTTTTTGCATACACGTGGCAGTCAGTTGCTGTTGCTGGCTATAACATCCCACCCCACCCCAGGAAGAAGAGATTCAGCTTCCAGACATCTCTGCATAAGTCCCCATGTCTGGAAGCTCCCATGAGCTGAGGGCAATTCTCAGAATTAGGAGACAACAATGACTATCAGGGACCACACTTACAGTGGGCAGCAATGGGTGCCTCAGCCTCTACACCAACACCATCTACCACAGACACATGCAAAGAGATTGAGACAGAAGGGAGAGGGTAGATATAAGCAAAAGAGATAGAGAGATGGAGGCAGACACACAGGTAATTAAGTTGGTAGCTTCAGCTGGTAATGTTCTTCCTGTAGACACTTTCACCTTGGCTCCCAGGATATCCCTGTCTTCAGGTTTCCCTCCCACCTTTCTGACAATTCTTTCTCTGTATATTTTACTTCTGTGCTGCCTGACCTTCAGATGATGTTGGGGTTCCTGAGGTCAGCCCTGTACCCTCCTCTCTCTCGGGGCTCTCTCATCCTCCCAGACCCCATCTTCAGCCCCCCTCTCAGCCCCGGCACCCCTATGCCCTCACTGCCAACCACTTCCTGAGGAGCCCCCTAGACACCCCAGACCCCCGACCCAGTGTGGCTCAAACAGAGCTCTGTTGTTTTCCTATGAACTGCTTACACTCCCTCTGTGGCTCCACATCACCCTCCAAATTAATCCTCTTCCCCACTTCCCCTCTCCCTTTTCTATGCCCTGATCACTCCAGCAGCACCAAACTCCTACTGCTTTCCCTAGCTCAGAAGTCGGGTGCTCACTCTCTCACCTCCAGGCCGTAGGATGGGCTATCCTTCAATACAGAATATTCTCCTCTTTTCTTAAAAAAATTCCTACTCATCATTTCAGACCAACTTCCAACAATCTCTCCTCCAGGAAGCCCATTTGCCTGCCCCAACAGCACTTCTCAAGCCTCTGTGAGCACTTGTCTGTCCTTGGAACCAGCTCTGACCATACAGGATGTGGAGGTGTCTTAGTCTAACTCTGTGTCCCCAAGATTGGGAGTGCCTCCAAGGCAGAGCCTGGGGTGAGTCTCCCCAGAGAACCACAGCATGGGGGTTGGCAAATAAACGAAAGAAAGAAAAAGATGGCCAAGGGTATACATCTAATAAAAGGCTAATAACCAGAATCTACAAAGAACTCAACCAAATCAGCAAGAAATAAAAATGACTTGAGGCTGGGCTCAAGCCTGTAATCCTAGCGCTTTGGGAGGACAAGGCTGGTGGATTGTCCTGAGCTCACAGGTTCGAGACCAGTCTAAGCAAGGGCGAGACCCCATCCCTAAAAAAATAGCTGGGCATTGTGGAGTTAGATATTATCAGCCCATATCTAACTCCAAATGGATCTTAACAAAAAGTCCCAAAACAAAAAGTGCTAGAGTGGATGCAAAGAGAAAGGAATTTTTATACATTGTTGGTGGGATCTCAAACTAGTACAACCTCTATGGAAAGTTGTATGGAGATACCTCAAAGTACACCTACCATTTGATCCAGCAATCCCACTGCTGGATATATGCCCAAAGGATAAAAGGTCATTTTATAAAAAGGACACTTGCATTCAAATGTTTATAGCAGCACAATCCACAGTTGCAAGATGTGCAAACAACCCAAGTGCCCACCAATTAATGAATGGAGTAATAAAATATGGTATATGCATACCACAGAGTACTGCTCAGCCATAAACAAATGGCAATCTTGAAAGCAAGATGGTAGAGTAGAGACAGTGTCTTTGCAACCAGGTATGGAGAGATTGGGAAGAAAAGACTCCAGGCACCTCTGGCTTGTAGACTCTACCCAGAAACATCTCTTCAAGGGCACAGGGAGGCAGCAGTAGTCAGCAGGACCCCAGGAGGAGGAGGAAGCAGCAGAGAAATGGCAAGAAGATGCAATCAGTCTGAGGCCAGCCTTGAAGGCCATGGCAGCTGCAGTGGTGCTGCTACAGCAGTGGCAAAAGGTTGAAGACAGGGAAGGCCCTCCCTATGGGGGTTTTGGATTTTTCTGGGCTTGGGCACTAGATTGAGTTACCTTGGAAGACCTTGAGTGAGTGAGCAAGTGCCTTTGAACAACACCCAGAGGCTGGAACTGAGCCGGGCAGAGCAGAGCCTTCATCATTCAGCTGCAGGCCTGGCACATCCATTGTGGGAAAGCTGCACTGCAGGCTAGACCCTCAGGGTCCCAGAGCGAGGTCCATGCTGGGAGACCTTGCGCGAGTGAGCAAGTGACTTTTAACAGCTCCCAGAGGCTGGGAATGAGACTCAGGGAAGAGCATAGCTTTCACTGTTCAGGGACAGGTTGCAGTGGCAGCCACTGTGGGAAAGCTGCCTCGCTGGCTTAGCTCTCAAGGGCACAGAGCAAGGCCCATTCTGGTACACCTAATAAGTAGGCAGCCACTTCTGCAAAGCTCCCAGTGACACATGCTTTCTTGGGAAAGCCTCTGCTTAGCCAAGGGTCATGATTTGGAAAGGTTGAGGCATGTCTATTAAGCAGGCTGAGGAGAGATTCAGGCTCCCAACCCTGTGGGGTTTGAGCACAAAGAAGTCAGCAGAGGCCTCCAGTCTCCAGTCTCCATCTTATACAGCTGTATCAGCATTGTAATTAGCATCTCATATCCCAGAAGATCACAGATCACTTGTTGCCCAGGTGGAAAAAAACACAAACATACATATATATATATATTTAATTTATTTTTTGGTATATACATACATATATATATATATATATATATATATATATATATAGAGAGAGAGAGAGAGAGAGAGAGAGAGAGAGAGAGAGAGAGTAGGCTCTACCCAGAAACATCCCTTCAGGGGCACAGGGAAATAGCAGTAGGCAGCCGGACCCCCATATATATGTTTTCTTCAACTTTTTCCCCCTGGATTTTTCTTTTCCTTTTTTTTTTTTTCATTTTTCTCATGTAAATATAATTTTTCATTATTGCCTTCTTTAGTAATAAGAGCTTCATTTTTGCTGGATTTTCTGTCCTTGTTATTTGTTTTTTTTCCCCCAATTTTATCTTATAAGGTTTTTTGTTTGTTTGGTTTGGTTTGATTTATACTATTTTTGTTTTTCTTCTCTATTTGGTGGAGATGGGGTCCTGTGTCTGCCCAGGCTGGCAAAGAGCTGCAGATGTCAAGGGAACAACCCTAAACCAGCACCTCTAAAGGTTGAGAGGTTAGTTTGTTTAGAGATAGAGTCTCACTTTGTCACCCTTGGTAGAGTGCTGTGGTGTCACAGCTCACAGAAACCTCCAACTCTTGGGCTTAGGCACTTCTCTAGCATCAGCTTCCCAAGTAGCTGGGACTACAGGTGCCCCCACACAATGACCAGCATTTTTTTGTTGCAGTTTGGCTGGGGCCAGGTTCAAACCTGCCACCCTTTGTATATGGGGCTGGTGCCCTACTCACTGAGCCACAGGTGTCACCCGAGGTTGAGGTTTTCTAGGTGTGGGTCAAAGTACCCTACTGTACACCTCTATTACTCCTGTGCCTCTTTCTATGCCTCTCTTCTTTTTGTCAATCTTCCCCTTTACTTACCCTTACCTTTCTTTTCTCCTTTCTCTTTTATTATCTTATCCCTTCTTGCTCTTCGATCTTCTCATCCTTTTAATCCAAGGACACATCAACACCTTAGGTCAGAGGCACAGTAACTTAAAGAGCAAGAGGAACTTAAAAGAAAAAATAGGATAAGTAAACAACTACAAAGAAAACACTCATAAGGAAGAAACAGCAGAAAAATCCTGGCAACATGGAAAGCCAGACCAAAACAACTAACCCCCCCCACCAAGGGATCACGAGGTAGCTGCTGCAGAGGATTTCACCTATAAAGAAATGTTAGAAATGACAGAAGAGAAAATGTAAAATATGGATGATAAAAACAATGAAGGAAATTACTCAGAAAGTGGAAAATAACCAGAAGGAAATCCAAAAACAGAATGAAATAAAAGATGAATGATATGAAGAATATAAAAAGGAGATAGCAGAGCTTGAGGAATTGAAGCAGTCAATTAGAGAACTTAAAGATGCAGTAGAAAATATCAATAACAGATTAGACCATGCAGAAGAAAGAATCTCTTGAGCTAACTCAGGCAGTTAAAGAGTCAGAAAAAGAGAGAGCAAGCAGAATGATCATTGGCAGAATTATGAGACTTCATGAAGCATTCAAAGATACAAATTATAGGTATCCCAGAAGGGGAAGAAGAATACCCCAGAGGAATGGAAGCCATGCTAGATGATATCATAAATGAAAATTTTCCAAATTTCACCCAAGATTCTCACACTCCTTTAAGAGGGATATTGAACCCCAGGTCATCTCAACTCAAATAGAGCTTCTCCAAGACACATTGTGATGAACCTGTACAAAGTCAAGACAAAAGAAAAGATTCTGCAAGCCGCAAGGAGTAAGCACCAGACTTCTCTAATGAAACTTTTCAAGCCAGAAGACAATGGTCGTCTACCTTTAATTTACTTAAACAAAACAATTTTCAGCCCAGAATTCTATATTCTTATAAGCTAAACTCTAAAGTTGATGAATAAATCAAATCTTTGACTGATATGCAAACATTGAGGAAGTTTGCCACAAGACCAGCTCTACAGGAAATATTTAGACATATTCTACACACTGACCATCACAAAGTAAGCATCCACAAACTAAAGGACAAAACCTAGCTTCCACAATAATGCAAAACATAAAACTAAGCATAGGACTTTCACAAAATAAGATGACTAGAACGCTACCACACTTAATCAATTATCTCAATAAATGTTAATGGCTTGAATTTCCCCCTGAAGAGGCATAGACTGGCAGATTGAATAAAATAACACAAGCCATCTATTTGCTGTCTGCAGGAAACACACCTAGCCTCAAAAGACAAATTAAAACTCAGAGTTAAGGGATGGAAGGAAATTTTTCAGGCAAACGAATTCAGAAGAAAAGATGCATTGCAAACTTATTTTGAGATACAAGTGGATTTAAACCAACTGAAGTCAAAAAAGACAGAGATGGACACTTCCTATTGGTCAAGGGAAAAATACAACAAGAAGACATTTCAATTCTAAATATTTATGCACCCAATTTAAGTGCTCTCAGATTTCTGAAACAGACCTTAATTAGTCTGAGCAATATGATATCCCATAACACCATAATAGCAGAGGACTTTAACACTCCTCTTACAGAGCTGGACTGATCTTCTAAACAGAAACTAACCAAAGATACAAGGGATTTGTAACCCTAGAAACCCTAACTGTGCTTGATAGACATATATAGAATACTCTTTCCCAAAGCTAAAGAATATAAGTTCTTCTCATTGCCCATAGAACATTCTCCACAATTGATCATATCCTGGACATTAAAAAAACCTTAAAAGGTTCAGCACCTGTAGCACAGTGGTTACAGCACTAGCCACATGCACCAAGTCTGGCAGGTTTGAGCCCAGCCCAGGCCAGCTAAACAACAATGACAACTGCAATAACAAAAAAATAGCCAGGCGTTATGGTGAGTACCTGTAGTCCCAGGAACTTGGGAGGCTGAGGGAAGAGAATCACTTAAGCCCAAGAGTTGGAGGTTGCTGTGAGCTGGGTCACCATGGAGCCCTACCCAGGGTGACATAGTTAGACTCTGTCTCAAAAGACAAACAAAAGAAAAAGAAAAAAACCTTAACAGAATAAAAGAATTGAAATTTTACCTTATATCTTCTCTGACCACAAGGCATTAAAGGTGGAACTCAACTCAAATAAAAACATTCAACCCCAAACAAAGGGCATGGAAATTAATCAACCTCATGCTGAATGACAGTTGGGTGCAGAAAGTGATAAAAGTGGAAATCATTAACTTCCTTGAGCATAACAACAATGAAGACCCATGCTACCGAAACCCATAGGATACAGCAAAAGCAGTCCTGAGAGGAAAATTCATTGTCTTAGATGCCTATATCCGAAAAACATAAAAAAGAGTGCATCAACAAACTCACAAGCCATCTTATGGAATTGGAAAAAGAAGAATAATCTAATCCTAAAACTAGCAGAAGAAAAGAAATATCCAAAATTAAATTAGAGATTAATTAAATTGAAAACAAAAGAATCATTCAGAAAATTAATGAAATAAGGAGATAGTTTTTTGAAAAAATAAATAAAGTAGATAAACCTTTGGCCAGACTAACTAGAAATAGAAAAGTAACATCTCCAGTAACCTCAATCAGAAATAATAAAGGGGAAATAACAACTGATGCCACAGAGATACAAGAGATTATTTATGAATACTACAAGAAACTCTATACCCAGAAATGTGACAATGTGAAGGAAATGGATCAATATTTGAAATCGCACCCTCAACCTAGGCTTAACCAAGAAGAAATACATCTCCTGAATAGACCTATTTCAAGCACTGACATTAAAGAAATAATAAAAAAATACTCCCAACAAAAAAATGCTTCACACTGGTCCAGATGGCTTCACACCAGAATTCTATCAAATCTTCAAAGAAGAACTTATACCTATCCTGCAGAAATTATTCCAAAATATTGAGGAGGAAGGAATCTTCCCCAACACATTTTATGAAGCAAACATCTCTCTGATACCAAAACCAGGAAAAGACCCAACTAAGAAGGAGAACTTCAGACCAATTTCACTAATGAATATAGATGCAGAAATTCTCAAAAAAATTCTAGCCAATAGTCTACATCTTCTCATTGAAAAAGTCATACATCATGATCAAGTAGGTTTCATCCCATGTATGCAAAGCTGGTTTAATATACGCAAGTTCATAAACAAAATTCACCAACACAAGCAAAAATAAAGACCATGTGATCCTCTCAATTCGATAAAATTCAACATCCTTTTTTAATTAAAACCCTGAAGAATATAGGCATAAGTGGCACATTTCTAAAACTAATCAAGGCCATCTATGACAAACCCACAGCTAATATTTTATTGAATGGAGT
>CAUYRH010038640.1:0-10979 GCA_963574655.1 Perodicticus potto | reverse complement strand
TAGGGTTCACCTTTTGGGGGAGGGACACAAATATAAAAGGATCCTTATCTAACAAAAGCAATTAATGTAACCTGCTTCTCTGTACCTTCAATGAATCCCTAACCAAAAGAAAAATCAACTATAAAGCTAACAGTGAACAAGACAGTATGGCATTGGCACAGAATAAAAATATATATTAGTGGGACAAAATAGACAGTTCATAGTTTACTGCATATATGGTTAATTAATTTTTGACAAAGATGCCTAGGTAATTCAATATGAAAAGGACAGTCTTTCAACAAATGGTAGATAGCCACATGCCAGAAAAAGGCGAACTTCAACACTTCTCTTGTACTTTATGTAAAAATTAATTTGAAATATATCAGAAACCAAGATGTAAGCATTAAAATAATAAAAATGCTAGAAAAAATGTAAGATAAAATCTTGAGGGTAGGCAAAGTATTCTTAAAAAGGACATGAAAAGTACAAACCATAAAATAAAAATTTGGCAAATTAGACTTCATAAAAATTTAAACTTAGGATCTTTTAAAAGTAATGTTAAGAAAATAGAAGGACCAGTTACATTCTGGAAGAAAAGATTTACATCATCTGGATATACCTGATATTAAAATTGGAAAAAATATGTTATTATAAAGGGAAATTACAAACATATTTCACTTATAAATGAGGACGTAATATCCTAAACTACATATTAACAAGTTGAATTAAAAATTAATGTTCAAGTAATGTACTTGGATCAAAATTATCCAGATGAAGTAGAATGATTTTGAAGTATTTCTTCTTTTTCTATTGTCTATAAGATTCGGCATGATCTGTTTTTTTGAAATTATCTTCTATTTTTAATTATAAATATTAGTTGTCTATTTTTTGGGACTTGGAAAAAAATAAGAAGTAGTTAACTGATGACTCCATACTGAACCTCAGAGTCAAAGCATTCTATAATAGACATACTCTTATCTGACAATGTGAATGTTACTTTTTGTGCATTATTATTATTATTATTGCTCAATATTTTGTTGCAGCAATCTTCCGATTTCTTTTCTGAATGAATTTATCTTCGTTTGTTCTTTATGAGGTTTTTGTTTCTAGTCCTTATCTTAAACATTGCTATTGTTATTAAACTTTAAGCCTTTTTAATTTTGTGAAGGCAAAAAGTGGAAACCAAATAAACACATGTATAGAGAAAATAAAAAAAAATTAAAAACAGATTTACAAAGCACATTATCTCATGAAGGCTTTATATTCTAAATATAATTAAGATAATTTAAAACATGGGCAAAGGCTCAGTGCCTGTGGCTCAAGTGGCTAAGGTGCCAGTCACATACACCTGAGCTGGCGGGTTCGAATTCAGCCTGGGCCCGCCAAACAATGACGGCTACAACCAAAAAATAGCCAGGCCTTGTGGTGGGCACCTGTAGTCCCAGCTACTTGGGAGGCGGAGGCAGGAGAATCGCTAGAGCTCAGGAGTTGGAGGTTGCTGTGAGCTGTGATGCCACAGCACTCTACCCAGGGGGACAGCTTGAGGCTCTGTCTCAAACAAACAAACAAAAAAAAACAAAAAAAAGGGCAAAGATTTGAATACACATTTCACAAAACAAGAAATGTGGATGGCAAATACACATGAAAAGATGCCCCACATTGGCGCAGTGCCCGTAGCACAGTGGTTATGGCGCCAGCCACATACACTGAAGCTAACGGGTTCAAACCCAGCCTGGGCCAGCTAAGCAACAATGACAACTGCAACAGAAAAATAGCGGGCGTTGTGGCGGGCGCCTATAGTCCTAGCTACTTGGGAAGCTGAGGCAAGAGGATAGCTTAAGCCCAAAAGTTTGAGGTTGCTGTGAGCTGTGACAGCATGGCACTCTACCAAGGGTGACATAATGAGACTCTGTCTCAAAAAAAAAGGTGCCTAACATTATTAGAAATTAGAGAAATGCAAATTAAAACCACAAAGAGATACCTCTACATGTCTACTAGAATGAGTAAAATGAAAAATTATGACATCATCGAATGCTGGCAAGGATGTAAAACAACTGGAACTCATACATTATTGGTAGGTGAAACTGGTTTGGCAGATTCTTATAAAACGAAACCTAACTTTTCATATTACCCATCCATGGCACTCAAGATAAATGAACAATGTCCACACAAGACTTACATACAAATAGTTACTGCAGCTGGAAACCACTTAAATATTCATGAACTGGTGAATGGATGGATAAATTGAAGTCGCTGAGCCACCAAAAGGCACAAACTACTGATACATGTAATGATGTGGATAAATCTTAAAAGTATTATGGTAATAAGTGAAGCCAGACAAAAAAGGCTGCAGACTATATGATTCCAGTTGTGTGGCATTCTGGAGGTCAATTATCTCGGCAGAAATCAAATCAGTGACAGGGGAACGGACTGAATGCCAGGGAACTTTTTGTGGTAAGATGAAAATGTTCTGTATCTTTCATATGGTGGTGGTTACGTGACTGTATAGATTTGTCAAAACTCACCAAAATATACCCCTAAAAAGGGTAGAATTTTACTGTATGTATATTAGACAATAAACCTGGTTTGAAAACACAGAATTTTACTTTTCTCTCAGGTAAAAGAAATATAGAGGCCAGGGCTAGTAGGGTGGCTTCATGTGGTCACAAGAAGCCTGCTAAGTATGGTTTTGTTTTTGGCTCGGTGCCTGTGGCTCAACAGGCTAAGGCGCCAGCCACATGCACCTGAGCTGGTGGGTTCGAATCCAGCCCAGGCCCGCCAGATGATGACGGCTGCAACCAAAAAATGGCCGGGTGTTGTGGCAGGTGCCTGTAGTCCCAGCTACTTGGGAGGCAGAGGCAGGAGACTCGCTTGAGCCCAGGAATTGGAGGTTGCTGTGAGCTGTGATGCCACAGCACTCTATTCAGGGTGACAGCTTGAGGCTCTGTCTCAAAAAAAAAAAAAAAAATCGCTACCAAAAGTGATTCTAAATAATTTTAAATAATTTAATCTTTAATTAACATATAATCTCAATTAAGTGGAACACTTACCCTGATGAGAACAGGTAACAGGGTACCACTATAGCATTATGCCTCCCATTCTGGTCTCACAGCAGTTCGACTATTAACTCACACTGAAAGGACAGACTATAGCGGCAAAGAGCACTCTGAATAGTACTAGCAACACAGAACATATTCAACAAATATTTACTGACCAGGGATCAAGTACTTTATTACCTAAGAGCTCAGTAAATGTTTGAGGAAATAAAAAAGATTAAAAGGTATATGCACAGGAAAATTTACTGATTCATTATAGAACCATTCATCACCCTAAATGAGTCACTACTCTCCATACTCTGGCAAAAGAAAGAATTTGCCCTTTTCAAACGCTGTGATAAACTGAACTAATTCTACAAGGCTTTTTATTTAAATCTGGATTATTCACGCTAGAGGTTATGACATGCCCTTTATAACAATCTCCTCAATAATCCTTTTCAGATCTGTCTCCTCTCTCCCACCTCATCCACTTCCAGGAACCTTCGCGCCATCTTTCTAGCTGGTTCATTTAGACTAACAACTCCTGAGTTGTCACCAAGAAAGAAATACCATGATTTCCTTAGTGATCAGATGGGGTTTCTGGTCTGTCCTTCTGCTTCTCTGACTTTTGTTGTCTGTGCTCAGTGACCTGACTGCTCACAAGGCTTGTAAGCCTTAGGCTTAGTTTTATTACCAACAGCACCTCGTTCACCTGGCCTCCCCCTATGCTTGACCACTACTGTCAGTTCATAAGATCAACCTGACACTTGGTCTAGCATCTAGTTCTGCCTCTTAGATTAGTGTGGACGCCAACTCTGGCCTTTCCAGCTTCCCAGTGATGTACCAGGATTTTAATGAACCCTCTACTCCCCTTGGAAACATGTGTAAGACTTTTATTCTGAAATGCTATACATATATAATGTGAATATAAACTAGTGTGACTCAATCAGTCACAGGAAAAATCAATGTCAATGCTTTTATAATCCCATCTCTATCTACAGAGCAGGTATCCTTTAATTCAGGCATCTAACACCTTACCCTAGTCACCCTGTCAGCCTTTCCTATTCCCTGTATTACCAGAAAGACAGGAAGATAAACCTATACATTCAACTCAATATTTCAACAGCTCTCATCTTCTTAGGAAAAACATCATTTAAATGTCTATATGAGTCTGGTAGTGGTGGTTCATGCTTGTAATCCCAGCAATTCAGGAGGCCAAGGTAGGAGAGTCGCTTGAGGCCAGGAATTCAAGACCAGCCTGAGCAATATACCATCTCTACAAAACAAAACAAAATTTAAAAAAAGAATTAGCTGGGCATGGTGGTATTTCCTTATAGTTCCAGCTACTTGGGAGGCGAAAGCAAGAGAACCCTTTTTGCATTGGAGTTGGAGGTTGTAGTGAGCTATGGTGATGCAATGGGTACTTTAATCTGGGCAACAGAGCAAGACCCTGTCTCAAAAAAATAGAGGGAAAGAAAACTACCAAAGATGATCAATGAAAAGGAAAGGTCAATAGACACTGCTTCAAAATAAGATGGCTTGATTCAAACAGTTTAAATTTAGAGGATATGTCCCAGTTCTATCTTCTGCTCAATGTGTAACAAAAATGAAATCTACTGTAATATATCATCAGCCTGTGCAGGTCAGACTGGTTACCATAGTTGATACATGAAGCAGTCTATCATCTTTCTCTTACATACATGACTCTAACCTAAGGGGAGAAAAAGAAAATGATTGCATATGAAATTGAGCCTAGAAGAATAAGAAAAGCTATGAGAGGAAAGATTTCCAAAAACATTCTGACCAGGCTGGCAGTAGAAGAAATTGGTAAATTTATCAACACTAAAGTAAAAGCTGAGTTTGAAAAAAATGGATAAGCTCACCAAAGGAAGAAGACTTCACAAAAGGGAAAGCATTTGTTAAAGGCTAGAAAGAGAACCAAGACGATCATATGGAGTCATGGAAGAAGAGACGTTTAACAAATGTTAAAGCCACAGGTGGTCTAAAGAAGATAGCAAGAAAAAATATTGAATTTACAAATCAGAATTTAATCTTCTTTAATAGAAAAATGGTTTTGTTTAGTTTTGAGACAGTCTCACTCTGTCGCCCTAGATAAAGTGTCATTCATAGCTCACAGCAACCTCAAAATCCTGGGCTCAAGCGATTCTCTTGCTTCAGCCTCCCAAGTAGATGGGACTAAAGGTGCACGCTATAACGCCTGGCTAGTTTTAGAGACAGGTTCTCATTCTTGCTCAGACTGTTCTTGAACTCCTGAGCTCAGGTAATCCATCTGCCTCAGCCTCTCGAGTGCCAGGATTAGAGGTGTGAACCACTGTGCCCAGCAATAGGAGAGTTTTAACAGATAATAAAGGAAAGAGATGGGGTGGTGAAATGGCAGACACAGAGTAAACATACTGATTTGTTAAGGAAAGGGGGAGGTCATATCAAGTATATAGGTGGAACAAAATAAATGGAAAAAATGATAAAGGAGAGGAATAGGAAAGCCAGGAGACCAGAAACAAAAAAGAAATAGAAGGCTTGGCGCCTGTGGCTCAAGTGTCTAAGGCGCCAGCCGCGTACACCTGAGCTGGCGGGTTCAAATCCAGCCTGGGCCTGTCAAACAACAATGACGGCTGCAACCAAAAAAAAAAATGGCCGGACATTGGGGTGGGCACCTGTAGTCCCAGCTACATGGGAGGCAGAGGCAGGAGACTCACTTGTGCCCAGGAATTGGAGGTTGTTGTGAGCTGCAATGCTATGGTACTCTATCCAGGGTGACAGCTTGAGGCTCTGTCTCAAAAAAAAAAAAGAGAGAGAAATGGAAGATGGAGGAGGAGAAGGAAGTCTGAGATGGAACACAGGAGATGATGTGATGAGCAAAATTAGGAGCAAAGAACAGAAGGTGAAGGGAAAGAGTGGTGAGTTAGAGTTAGAAAAAGATGCTGTGGTTAATGCAGATGGTCTCAGCTTTCTCAACAAAAATGTCAGCTGCCTTCTAAGGCCAGTAAGAACCTGTGTAAGAATGCATTTATAATATTAGAATCCATCAACACAGTCCACAGGCCAGAGAGGTTACGCCTCAGCAAAGGGCTTAACAAGCAGAGGCCAGAGAAGTTAAGGGAGCTGAGAGGCTACAGAGGGGTCTAGATACCTTTCCAATTGTGTCTAAGAACACTTGCCCCAACCTGATGTGAAATTGAAACTTAGTTTAGCTGAGAATCACTTGACAAAATATTGACTGAACATTTCAGTTCCTTAGGAGATCCAGCTATCAGCTCCCTCAGAGTAAGCTTCGCTGAGTTAAAGTATGACCCAAAGGCTTCCTCGCCATTTATATTTATCTTAGGTTTCAAAAAAAGAAGCAGGCACAAAGTGCTGCTCGCCACAGCAATGAAAAAGAAGCGGGAGCAGCTCGCTGGAATGACTCTGCCTTAACTTTTTGATTAAAGGAAAAGAGCCAGACCTATTAAAGTCCTTTCTTTCTTCAGAGTGCCAAACTGTCTGAAATCAAAGTTTGCTTGCATTCCTCTGAAATTGCATTTTTTTAAACCAAGGTCCCTGGGCACCTCTTTCCCTGAAGCTATTTCACACTCCATCTGCCCCGCATGCCACAAGTATTTCTTCATCCCATGAAATGGGAGTTTCCGCTTCCACATGGTGGTGGTTCCACTCCACCCTGGCTATAGAAAACACATTTCCTTCTGCAGAATCCTTGTATTTCTATCTCTGCCACATAAGGGTTTTACTTTTTCTCTGAACCTGGGTTCACACAGGAGTCACTATCTACAAGGAAATATGTCTCATAGTTACACCTTTAAAACGGACATCATTTTATAGAAATAACTAAATCAAATAACAGATGAGAAGTTTCTTGAACGATCTAAAATTAGCTCTGAACTGTGCCTGTGAGTAATCAGGAATCTTCCAAAAGCAGAAAAAGCTACTAAATAAAGGACCTTAGGTTTTCACTACGAAGCAATTCTAATTAGGACCATTTCAATACACTGTTAACCAATCTTCTATAGTAGCTGGGAAAATAAATGTAATTATTTTTGCTTTTTTTCCTTTCTAAAACTAGTTGATTACAGGTTCTTACAATCTACAGCAGGCAGAATGCTAGGTCTCAAAAAAAAAAAGGAAAAATTTAGAACAACAGGGAGGAGGAAAACAAACCCAGCATTAGCAAAGTGAAATCCTTAATCGCACACCAACCACATGTGGCCAGCATCTTGACTGACTCCAGAGTACAATGACTCTTGGCCACTTGTTGAAGGTTTGAAATCTTTACAACCATCTGCTGTCCCTCACTCCACATGTGGCTATCAGAGCCACCAGCACAAACTGTTCACACGGAGAAGAGCCGAGGTCAGCAGATGGCCCTCAAGAGTACCTTTTGAAGGTTCATATTCAATTAAACCAGTTTTTTAAAAAAAGCTAACTAGACAATGAGCAATTCAGCGAAGCAAAAAGGAATTCCTTCTTTGACAGACGGCAGTGGTAACTTGTAAGTGAATCTAATTGACTACTTTGGGTCTCATTAACTTTTTATCTCATTTGGAAGCAGGTCATATATGTATAGTACAGTATTGCATCCAAACACTAAGAATTCTCAGGTCTGGGGTTAAAAATTCTCTCTATAATACAAGACAAATAATTATTTATGGTTTTCTTTGGAGAGACTAAAAAGCATTGGTTGGCATCACACATGACAAAATTAAACATTTTTATTTTCAAACCAAAGACCAATTGATATACATGAAAAATTTAATTATCTGGACGCTAATTGACGAAAGTCCTTAAAATTCATCATGTTTTCCTCCCAACACCCCAGGCTTATAAATAAAAAGCCCAATGAACAACTCCTATCCTATCAACTCCTAACAACTCCTATTTAGTGAAGTAACGAATTTTCAGATTTGCCCAGCAGGGGTGTCCAACCTGTGGACCACAGGCTGCAGATGGACTTTTGCTGAGGCCTCTTTTACTTATCTACGGTGTCGGAGACCCTGAAAATGATATATGAACAGTTTTTGCTCATCAGCTTTCATTGTGTTTATTCATTTAATGTGGGGCCTGAGATAACTATTCTACTATGTGGTGGCAAAAAAAAAAAAAAAAAAAGGTGGGACACCCCGCAGGCCGGCCTAAATTGTACTGCAGAATCAATTCTTCCTTTATCATAAGGGGCTATGAAATCTATAATCTACTGCAGTGCCAAAGAGGAGTTTTTAGTTCATGCCAATGGACAGGTTTCAAAGGCATCTATAAATATTCTGATGTGCAAACTTTGGGGCTTCTGTGCTTTCGACTGCAAGAGGGTATATCATTTTTCATTGACTTCTAAAAAGAAGTCTTTGATTACTCAAGAATGGACACCAAGGCTCGATGCCTGTAGCTTGGTGGTTGGGGCGCCAGCCACATATACCAGGGCTAGCAGGTTCAAACCCACCCCAGGCCTGCTAAACAACCACCAACACCACAACAAAAAAGTAGCCGGGCATTGTGTCAGGTGCCTGTAGTCCCAGCTACTTGGGAGACTGAGTCACGAGAATCACTAAGTGTTTGAGGTTGCTGTGAGCTGTGACGCCAGGACACTCTACCTAGGGTAACATAGTTGAGTCTTTGTCTCAAAAAAAAAAATTTCCGAAAGTTAATCACAAAAGCTCTCAGATGCCCAATCATCCAAATAAAATTATCTGGTCTGAGACATACAGCTAAACTTTGGTTGTATTAACCCTTCCCTCTCACAAGACAACCACAGCCGGCTTTGAGCAGCCCAGTAATGCCCTGGGTGCTGCTCCCTGTATGATGCCCTTAAAGACAGGAGGCTACACAGACAGAAATAATAGACTTTCAAAGGATTTTGAAAAATGGTAGCTTTTATTAAGTGAACCCATGTACTGAATTCTAGATAACAGGGGCATTGATCTAATTATATTAAATAATTTCCTTTATATTTGTCAACAGAATTTCTTTGTTCATTATTTGCTTTCCACTGTTGAGACGCCTGTGACTATCCTCGTTTATTTAGAAACTAGCACTTCTAGTATCCTCAAAATGCTTACCTCAGTTCCAAATATAAAAGCAAAAAAAGAAATCTATTTTTGACTTGTCAACAATAATGAAATAATCAATATGAAATAAACTCCCCAATTATGCCAGTATTATTGTATCATAAACCACTGATCCTCAACACGGATCATTCTGTCACCCTCTTGCCGCTGCCGGGCAAACATCCTACACAAGACAGCCTCTCAGAACAAAGAAGTGTCTGGCTCAAAATGCCAACAGTCCCGAAGTTGAGAGACCCTGCTAATTGGTATGCCTGTAAGAAAGAAATTCTGGTTTCATATTTTTATAAAAAGTAAATCCCACCCTCTCTCCAAAAGAGCAGGAAACCTAAGAAAAATGAGAATATCCCAAAGTCAAAAGAAAGGCAGTTAAAGAGAACATCAAGACCTAAGACATAACTAACTGGTGGCTATTTCTTCCTAGACCTCTTTATAGTCAGAAGGGTCAATGACTAGACGCAGCGGAGCTCTAGAGTTTGAGAGGCCGTGCCGGTAGGTCTCAATAGTGCTGCATTGGAAGGCACAGATACAGAAAAACCATTCTCTGCGTTTTCAGGAGAAAGGACTGGGAAGAGATCAAACAAGCAGATGGATACTACCTGGTCTCAGGGATGCCTAAGGACATGGGCGTGCAGTGAGGACACCCCTTCTCTAGAAGGAGGGGACCCGCTCAAGCTTCTTCATTCAACCACAACCATTGTGGCAGAGCACAGCACCAGACACTGACAAGGAGACACTAAAACATTTTAAAGAACTTCTAGTAGTATGGAAAGATGTTCATGGAAAGTAAATAGATTGAAAAGCAGGAAACAAAATTCTATTAGAAACTCAGTCACACTCAACTACGTTAAATGAATGCACAGAACAACAACAAGGCAAAATAAAAACAGTGGTGACGGCACATGTGTGGGTTTTTTCTCTTTTTAAATGCTTTCATAATCTTTCTCAAACATATTTTTAGTGGGTTGACTTCTTAGGGGTAACTCATCCCATTCACTCTTTATTCACCCAAAAAATGCATCAATATCAGGTTATTCCATTCACCCGCTAAAATGGAACTTCCTAGAAAAGTGTTCTCAGTGAACTGAGGTCTACTTCCCTTCTGCCAGGCTGGAGTATTAAGAGCACCTGTACCGCTCTATGGGGAGACTGCGACTACTCTACACAAGTACTAAGGAAACCAGTCTTTGAAGAAGTGTCTCATCTGCTCTTTCTACTTTTTCTATGGTACCAATATTCCACAAGAGTCATCAAATCTGGCCAGGACTTTGAAACACAGAGAAAAGTACATGACTTTTGACCTGCTTTGGTTGAAGGCTACTTTGGATTCCTGGCATTAAAAACAAACAAGAAAAAAAAAATGTCTTCCATGTAGTCTATTCCAGCTCATGAGAGTTCTAAATGGGGGACAAAGTATCACTCTTTTTGACCTTATTGGTTACTGTTCAATGCAAATTCCACCTCCCTCTCTCTTTCAGATGTTATGACTGATTATAAGCAGCATACGGGTGTTACCGGATTTTACAGAGAAAATGCCATGAATGGCATCTCCGTAATGGTGTCTTCTCAGTCATTCCTAACATTAAATATTGGAAAGAAAAAGAAAAATCACTTCTATTTTCCAGGAGAGAAAATTTCTTTTGGACACTGGGGCAACTTTTTCTGTACTTCTCTCCAATCCTGGTCTTTTATCTCCCAAATCCATAACTATACAGGGGGTGTCTGGACAGCCGGTTACCAAATTTTTCTCCTAGCCCCTGCAATTGGGATGACTTGCTGTTCTCTCATGCCTCCCTAATCATCCCTGAAAGTCCTGCTCCCCGTTTGGGGAGGGACATACTAACTAAAACAGGAACTTTTCCCTCCTGGAGATCTAGTCATGATCAAAACTCCT
>CAUYRH010038639.1:0-63095 GCA_963574655.1 Perodicticus potto | reverse complement strand
CTCATCTCCTAATGTTACATATTGCTGCATCTGTGCCAACCCTACTCTTACAAACACATTTCAAAACTAGCAATAATTAAGTTAAATGGTCCCCCCAAATCCCTTAATTCAAGCTAAACTCACAGTTAACAGCTACAGAAGGATATCTACACATTAATACTAGCTGAAGCACAAGTTGCTGCGTGATGTTTCATTCCACTTTCCCAAACACAAGACACAGGCAGAGTGCCAAAAACCTGCTCTTCTACTTTGGGTAGGAAGTCGGGGATCTGGATTTGCTGCACAGGTTGCCACGTTGGTCCTGACATCACATAGTAGATAGTTGGCCTCTGGAATCCATTGAAAGTAGAAGCAGCAGCTACAGTGTAAGCACCCATATTTTCAAAGAGCGTCCATTTGGCCACATGCATTTCTGGCAGGTCACAGTGCTCAACTATCTGGTCCAGGCCATCACATGTTGGTCCCCATATGCTAGATGAATAATACTTCTCATCTGGTTTAGGTCTCTTTTGTAGAAGAGACTTTACATGAGCATGATCATAAAGGATGCAATTAAACGATCCATATACTCCATCATTGATTTAATACATAAAGGTTTGTTCATCGGACTCATCATCATCAGAGCCTATCTGTTCCTTTAATACAATTTTTTTGGCAATGACATTAACTGCAAGTGTGAAGACTGATGCAACATAATATCTGCCTGTCTCAGCTATGATTCACACTCCAGAGTCTGATGGAAAGTACTTATCCAATGCTGGGTTGATTACACCAGTGATTTCTTCAAATTTAAGCTTCATATCCTCAGATTCAGGAAAGCCACCACCAGTATCAAGCAGGTACATGCTGAAACCAACCTCAGCTCCCATGTCAAAGACACAGTGAGCATCAGAGATTGCCTGAATGAAGGTCTCAGGATCAGTACAGCCACTTCCTACATGGAAGCTGACACCAATGACATCAATATTTAGCTCTTTTGCCTGTTCCAAAAGAAGTCTGCTAGTTTTGAATGTGGCACCAAATTTAACACTGAGTTGACAGACTGCTTTGGAATCATCAGTGGCAATCTGCAAAACCAACTCGGCCTTTGGATGTGCTCTGGCAACTTTCATCAACTTGACTTCACTGTCAAAAGTCGTCATCTGGACCCCATTATTGGCAGTGTACTTAATTTGAGACACTAGTTTACAAGGATTTGCATAGATAATCCTCTCTGGAGGCACCCCAAGACTGAGACTTGTACCAATTGTATTTCAGTCTTGCTAGCACAGTCAAATCCTGTCCCAATGGCAGCAAGGATCTTCACAATGGTTCTGCTGTCATTACATTTGACTACATAAAAGGGAGTGACACAAGGAAAAGCTTTTAGCCAAAGGGAGTGACACAAGGAAAAGCTTTTAATGTTTCTTCAGAACATCTCCAAGGTCTGCTACATAGAAGGCATCCTTATCATTAGAAGAGGAAACTTCATTCATTTTTTGGTCCAGAATGTCCTTGGCAGTAAAACCTTCATCAACCAAGTGGCAGTCAAACTCTTCATTACTAATGTTGTTCGTGGTTTCTTGATATTTCTTTGAAAAACTAAGAGAAGGAATTTAAAGAAATAATTCCAGCTTCTCACAAAGGCAATTCTCCAGGAATTCTGAATCCCACTGCGTGTGCCCTCCAAACAACAGTGGAAATGTTCTTAGAGCATCCGAGTACCACGGGCCAGCCCCGTGGAGAAGCTGGAAAACCTCTGCTGGTGCAGAGCCGGAGCCAGAGCCACAGGAGCACTCTGCTGGCCCCGCCACACCTGTCAGCACCTGGCTCCCACCTGCACTAGACGCCAGCCCAAGGTGGCGCTGGAGCAGCTGTCAGAGGGGCAGCCTAGGTGTGATTTCAGGGACTGACCTCCACATTTTCAATGTCAATAGAAAATGGGTTATGAAAAAGCTGTATGTCCTGTTCATGGAGATGAAGATCTTTAAATCTAAATTGGAACTCCTTTTGCAACTTTTCCAGGGAATCCACACATGTTTTGTTTGGGAATGCAACCAATGGTTTTTCCGCTAACAGATTTTGTGGACCGGGATGAGTCCGCTGCTAAACAGGACAGGCAGCAGACGCAAAATCACTCTACGGGCCAGATAAATGTCCTCGGCAGGCTGCATGTGGCCTGTGGGCCATAGTTTGAGGACCCCTGCTCTATTATGTCTCCTCAGGATAATTGTTTTTAATATTTAGGTCACACACATGCATGAGAACTTTCCCGATTTGTCTTTCTGCACTTGGTTTATCTCACTTAATGTTCTCCAGTCTTATCCACATTGTTGCCAAAGGCAGGATTTCATTCTTTTTGTCACTATATAATAGGAGGATTCCCCTTTCTCCACATCCTCACCAGCATTCATTACTACCTGTCTTTTTGATAAAAGCCATTTTAATGGGGGTGAGATGATATCTTATTGTAGTTTTGATTTCCATTTCCCTGATGACTAATGATGTTGAGCATTTTTCATATACCTAGTGGCCATTTGTATGTCTTCTTTTGAAAAATATCTGTTCAGATCCATTGCCCAAATTTTGTGCTCTTTATTTATATTTTTACTATTGTTTCAGGTTAATTTGAAGGTACAAAGAATTAGGTTACAATATTTGTGTTTGTTATATAGAGTCCTTATTGTAGTTGTGTCCCACCCTCAAGAACTGGGGCATACACCCTAACATTGTGCCCATAAAGTGGAAACACAATAATTCCTCCTCTTCCTCCTTCTTTTCCCTGCTCCCTTGTTCCTCCAACCACACCTTGCATTGATTTGAGTTTTTCTCTTATGTGAGTGTGTATTAGATCATCAATTGGCTTCATATTTGTATTGAATACATTGGATTCTTGCTTCTCCATTCTTGTGATATTTTACTAAGAAGAACATGTTCCAACCCCATCCAGATTAATACAAAAGATGTAAAGTCTCCATCTTTTCTAATGGCTGAATAGTATTCCATGGTATACATATACCACAGCTTGTTAATCCATTCCTGGGTTGGTGAGTATTTAGGTTGTTTATACATTTTGGAGATTATAAATTGAGGTGCAATAAACAATCTGGTGCAAATGTCCTTATGATAAAGGGATTTTCTTTTTCTTCTGGGCCTAGTAATGGGATTACAGGATCCAATGGGAGGTCTAATTTGAGTTCTTTGAGGATTCTTTGTACTTCCTTCCAAAGAAGTTGTATTAATTTGCAGTCCCAACAACAGTGTAAAAATGTTTCCTTCTCTCCACATCCATGCCAGCATCTGCAGCTTTCCAATTTTGTGATGTGAAGCTTAGTGCTATCTCAGGGTGGTTTTCATTTGCATTTCTCTGATCAGAGACGATGAGCATGTTTTCAAATGTTTGTTAGCCACTTGTCTGTCTTCACCGGATAAGGTTCTGTTTATATCTCTTGCCCAGTGGTGGATGGGATTGTTTTCTCTTTCTTTATTGATTTAAATTGAATGATTTATTTTTTTTCCTAATGAGTTCCTGGAGCTCCTATGTATTCTAGTTAATAATTACTTATCAGATGGGTAGTTTGAAGGTACCTCTCCCCATTCTCTTGGTGTTGTCTCTTCGCTTTATTGGCCATTTCCTTTCTTGTGCAGAAGCTTTTCATCTTAATGTGACCCCATTTGACAAATTTGGATTTGGTTGCCTATGCTTTGGGGTTACTACTTAAGAAGATCTCACCCAGACCCACATCCTAAAGTGTTTCCCCAATGTTTTTTTTTTATAGTAGTTTCATAGTTTGAAGTCCCAGACTTTAATCCATTTTGATTTGATATTTTTTTATATAGCAAGGGATAAGAGTCAAATTTCCTTCTTCTTTATAAGGATATCCAGTTTTCCCAGTACCATTTATTGAAGAGACTGTCCTTTCCTCACTGTATGTTCTTGGTAACTTTGTCAAAGATAAGTTCACTATATATGTATGAATTTATTTCTCAGTTTTCTACTCTGTGCCATTGGTCTGTAGGTCTGTTTTTATTACAGTATCATCTTGTTTTACTTACTATAGCTCTGTAGTGTAATTTGAAGTCAGGTAATACAATTCCTCCTATTTTATTCTTTTTGCTCATGATAGCTTTTGAGATTTAACATGAAGTGATAAATTTTATTCAATACTTTTTTCAGCATCAGTTGTATGATTAGGCCTTCCTTCTGTTGATATGATGTATCATTTTGATTGATTTGCAAATGTTAGACTGACAATCTTGCATCCTGGGGATGAAGCCTACTTGATCTTGATGAAAAATATTTTTTACTGAGTTCTTGAATTCTGTTTGCAAGGATTTTTTTGAGAAGTTTTACATCTGTGTTTATCAGAGATAATGGTCTATTGCTTTCTTTTTTGTTGTGTTTTTGTCTGCTTTTGGTTTTCAGAGTGATACAGGCCTCATAGAATGAGTTGAGGAATATCCTATCCTCCTCCATGTTTTGGAATAATTTAGGTAAAATCAGTAGTAGTTCTTTGGATGCTTGATAAAATTCAGCAATGAAGCCATAGACTCCTCAGCTTTTCTTTGGTGAGAGACCTTTTATTACACTTCTATCTCAATACTTGTTATTGACCTATTTAGGGTTTTGGATTTCTTCTGGGTTCAAGGTTGTAGATTGTGTGTGTCTAGGAATTCATCAATTTATTCTAGGTTTTCCAATTTATTGGAATATAGTTGTTTATAGTAGCCTCTAATGACCTTTTGGATTTCTGCAGTTATCTGTTGAAAGTTATCTCTTTCATCTCTGATTTTATTTATTTATTTGGGACTTCTCTGTTTTTTTCTTAGTCTGCTAAAGTTGTATCAATTTTGTTTACCTTTTCAAAAATCAACTTTTTGTTTCCCTTATCTTTTGTAGTATTCTTTTTTAATGGGGAAAATTTTAGACCTACAATAAGATTGATCAAAAAAAAGGTTAATTATGTTCCTCTCCAAAATAATATGATTGGATATTATTGGATTAGATAATATAATTCTTGTTTACCTAGAAGACTACAGCTAGAAACACTTCTCCACTGATTTGGAGCTCTGTTAAAATAATAGATAAGAAGTTATTTACTCAAGTTTATTAGAAAATTAGAAATTAGCTCCAAGATTGGAGGAATAGTTTGTTCCTAAGAAGGATCCTAAGACTTTTAATGCTGGTCCACACCAAATAATAATACACTCTCAAAAACTACTATTCACTGAGTCTTTTTTTATTAAGGTAAATTCAAAAGCACAGCAAACACTCCTCAGATATGATTTATCAGCTTTTTTTCAGTAATGAACAAAAGTTGTATTTCAATGATATTCTTACCTTATGGACCAAGACATACAATTTAATAAAAAATAACCAAGTAGATTTAAATGTTCTCATTTAGAAAGATTCAATGGAGTGAAAGATGTAAACCTGTTAGAAAAAAACAGATCTTCCAAAGTGAATTTTTTTCTTTTTTTTTTTTTCTGAAAGATGTGTTGCTCCTCTGAGAACAGGTGAGTTGCAAGAAATAAGAGTTCAAGTTTCAAGAAATAAGGCTGATATTATAATTCCAGGAGTGATATTCAAACTATTTAAAACTTGGAGGCTTAACATCAACTAAACAGAATGGACCTGGCCAAGGGTTAATCTTTTAGTTGCTAGGCCTGGGTTCGAGTAGTGATGGGGGTGCAGGAATCTTCCAGAGTCCTTAGGCAGAAGCTATTTACCAGCCACTACTGCATTATTTTCTATATTTTAACTCAGAGCCAAAAGATACTTACTGGTTGACGTCAATCTTATGTGATTGTCCCCTTATGTGATGTCCATCCCACACTAGCTGGAGTTTGTGTAGGCAACCAGATCAACATCAAGTGTATGCACACCCCTCCCATGAGCCAGGCACCAACTGTAACAGTATTCATTGGTTGCAGGAGCAAAACTCAAAGCCCAAGGGTGACATTTCAGTGGCTAAAATGCCTTCTGTTTCAATCAAGGCTTCTGCTGATCCTAAATACAAGAGTGTCTTGACCACTTACCCTGCTGGTCTTGGAACAAAAGTCAATTATCAGCAAATAGAAATAAAATTAAATATAATTGTTCCCTTAATAAATTCATTTTCCCCGCAAAGCTTTTATTTCATTTCTTTCACTCTATTAGACATTGGGATCTTTGTATTTATGAGTAATAAGGAATTCCTGCTGTACCAATAGAAGTTCTGTGGGAGAAAACTGAATGAAATTGCTCTTTTTTCAGAGGAAGACATTGTATGAATTAGGGATTTTTAAAATAATTTGCTAGAACTATAATAATTTAGATAAAAGAAAATGTTAGTATTATTTTATTTGAGCACTGGAGTTACTGGACTTACCGGGATTTATAAAATCTCAAATGATAAAAATTTGTTGGCATGACTATATGCATACTTCAATAGAGTAACATGTGAAAGTATGCCAATAAAATATCAGGATGGATTATATTACAAAACGGTATTTAATTAAAATTTCCTAATATGACCATACTCATTAAACTATTTTTACCCCTTGGTGTCACTAATTCCCTTCTGACCCATCCCGTTTACTAATTTAGAAGACATGTTAAAAAGACAGTCACTGTTTTCTGTTTCGTACTGAAATAAAATAGTACTAATTGTTCAGTTTTGCATCAACCACTACTGAAGACCTAGACATGTAAATGTTTTGCCTCCATGAACTTCTTACCGAAGCATTTGAAACTCCTATTCCAAACACAATGTTTGTATAAACCAGCAACAAATACTGAAACAACATGTCTATTTTAGTTGTTCTTAATGAGGAAATTTGGAGCAAGAGATATTATAGTGATGAAGATACTTATCTGATTGCATAGCATCAATGGACTGGATTTATCTGGGCCACGTATTTTTGAAATCCTGTTCTGAGTATATGGGTTTGGGTGTCTAAGACATAAATGTGCCTTTCTGCTGTCTGGCTGACCTTGTGGTCACCTCCCTATGTATGTACGTACAAGTATATATCAATATTAGCAGTCATTTGTCCCAATACCATAGTGTTGACAAAGGTCATTGTTAAGGTTATCAGCATCCCTGGGGCCCTGTTATTTTCTTATACTGGTGTTTGGGACATTTCTAGGTGAATCTGAGTACCATATGGGGTGACATAACATCTTTTCAATTCAGTATGAAGACCTACACATATATTCAGACCATAAGTTTAAAAAGTGAGTTTTCTAGCCGTTCATGAAAAGTTATAAAGCAGTGCGTGTATCAGTTGAAAGAAATGACTATCTACTAAGAGTCCTCCTCAAGTACAAAAGGTCAGGGAAAGATTATATGCTAGAACTCGTGGGAATGTATCTGGATCTTAAAAGACATGTAGGATGAACCACTATAAAAACAGAATCATTTTCACATCATAGCCATCTATTCATTCAAATGAACTCAAGTAGTCATTAAAGACAGTATTAGTTTCCTAAGGTTAAGAAAGTACCAGAACCTACAAGGCTTAGAATGACAGAAATTCATTATCTCACAGTTCTGGAGTCTGGAAGTCTGAAATCAAGACATTGACAGGCTTGATTACCACTGAGGACAGTGAGGGAGACTCTTTCCTGATCTCTCTCAGCTTCTGGAAGCTTCAGACATTCCTTGGCTTGTCTTACTTCCTTCCCACTTTCTGTCTGTCTCTGTGTCAAAATGGACATCTGTCATGCAGGATTAGGCTCCATGCTAATGACCTCACTTTAATTTGATTACCTCAAGATAGGTAGTAAGATAAAACCTCTTTTCTCTCACAAAGGTCATCTTAGGTATGACAGCCTAGTTCTGCAGTGTGTGTTTTTGTGGTTGACACAGTTCAGACTATCACGAACACCTCCCAGCTGTCAGGCACTGTGTGAGTTACGCACAGGTGGTTACAACACAGTTTCTACCCTCATTGTGTCTCATAATCTAAAAGACTTAATAATGATATAAAAAATAATTTTCAAAGAGCAACAATAATAGACTGGTTGCTACTTCAATTCCCAAGAGTATGCTAAGTGCTTTACAAGAATTTTCTCATTTGTATCTCATAGCAACATTAGGAGGGAAGCGCAGATCAGCCACATGAAATTCAGGTGTTATCTTTGCTGCACTGCAGACCATGCAGCCTAGGAGTGGAGAGATTTTAACACCCATGGTGCATTCTTAAGTGATGAGGATGGAATCCTATAAACTACACTTATTTCCTCATACCCTGAGTGGAACAGTTCTGAGATGTCATTCAGAAGGTTCACAGAATCAGGCACCAGTTATTCATAGTAGTAGCCAACTCAGTAATGCATCCTTATGTATTTTTTCTCTTTCTCTATTTTAATTTCCTGTCCTATACTCCTGGTACCCAAAAGCACAATCTTAAATAAAATACTTGCACTAAAGCCTTGACATCAGGTTCAATTTTCAAGGGACTAAGATAATTGTCATCTGATTTTATTATCCCAGTCCAGAGATGAAATCAACTGATTCATAAGTGACTTTTTCAAAGCCAGAAAGTTTTTGGCATACTCAAAATCAACACCTAAGTCTCTTGGCTTCCTAAAGAACATCTTCCCATAAGACAGGTCATCCAATCAAATAACCCTCAACATTTTTCCTATACAGTTTTCTGTTCCTTTCTCCACCATCCCCTCTGACACAAAATAAGGGTAGCCAGGACCCTGCTGCCAGCACAACAGAACAATTTTCTCTCAGAAAAGCTTAAGAATAATTTTATCTGAAGTGAAGTTAAAAAAACCAAATCATGGAAATAAAATGCAAATGTTCTGTCTCTTACAGTCTTCCTATTATACAACACACACACACACACACACACACACAAGAATTTCAACTAGGAGAAATTAACTTGAACCAAAATGAAAGAGAAGAAGAGTAAAGACATCTTACTCAAAACCAAGCCTGCTTGAACTGCTTCTGCCACTAACCACTTAAAAGTTGAAGCACAGGGCCTTTCGAGACTTCTAAATTGTTCCCTGATTATCACTGGAGGTTTCCCTACTTTAGAGAAATAAATAGATTAACAAGGTGCTCCCTCCCACAATGTCCAGAGCCCTGTATTTTAAAATATTTTATGTTACAGAAAATTATTGCCTTGCAGTTCTTCTGTATTTTACATCTTTCTCTTAAAAAAACTTTTTTCCATGAAGCTCACCCCAAATAATGTAACACAGGAAGGCTGTATTCTCTTAATAGTGCTAAAAACCACATACGTACAAGTAAATTGCCATCTAGATTATTAATTAAAGAATATGTTCCAAAGAATTCTATTATCATCGCAGATTCCATTAAGATGCTATAACGCACAGATAATAATACTATTTTAACGCATATGTTTGACATCTATATATATCTTGGAAATATCTAAAAAAAAAAAAAGACTTAAAATTACAAGCTACTTAAAAAACACACTGTTCCCTTATTTTAATTAATATTTCTCCTGGGTTTGATGCCTTGGTGCTCAGCAGTTTTGTGGCTCCCTTTATAAACCTCTAATTTTGTGTCTTCCTTTTCCACCGGCTGCACTCTCTCCTCCCCATGGGTGGGGTGTATGAGAATCACACAGCCCCACAGAAGAGCCGTTTAGCTGGCCTATGGGTTTCTATAATGAGGCGGATCCAGGAAAGTGTTATAAGAAGGTGGATCTTGTAATGTTTCCTTCTATTTTATCGTTAAATCGGCTAAGACCTTAGAATCCCGACCCTTTGGGAAACAAAGTAGTGAAAGCAGCCTCCATGCATTTGGAGAGCTTGTTTCACAGAGAGACAGCTGGAAGCAGCTTCCAAGGAAATACTCTCTGCTGTGACTTCAAGATTAGAAGTGTGTGTATGGGTGGGGGGAGCCATTTTAAAAGACCTTATTTTCAAAGCATGTGCTCTTCTTGGGGGATAAAAGCGACTTCATTTCCTCCTTTTCTCTTATACAGACAAGTTTTCAGACGAGTCATGCCATGTCTGTGGACAGTTGTCTCTGTGTCTGACAAAGAATATTCAGACACAGGCAGCCATTGTCTCTAGCAAGGCTTGCGTGTGCCAGTGAGTTCTTAATAAAAATGCTAGTTTTGATTTTGCCCAGGGATTAAAACCTCAAACGTGGTGTTAGAGAAGATTTGCATGCCTCTCAACCAGGCCTTAGGTCATTTCTGGGAGTTGACCTCTGTGTCAGGCTCTCTCAACTGCAGCAGAAGGACCAGCTCACTCTCGGAGGGAGGAGCTGTCCTGAGCATTGCTGCATGTTCAGTGGATTCCTGGTCCCTGCCCACTAGATGCCAGGTAGCACCCACACAACTGCCACAATCAAGTGTCTCCAGACCTTGCCAAAATGTAGGGAAGAGACGAGAAAATCATCCCTGATCCAGAACCACTGCTTTGGAAAAATAGCATCCTTCTTGGAAGGATTTTGTTTGAAGGCCTGTGGCTGACAGTGGGATATGCCAGGAGCTTACTGAGTTTTCAGAAGAATCATTTTCTTAGACAACATTTAAAACCGACAAGAACAGTGGGAAAGTAATGTTGAAGAAAAGTGAAGAAGCTCTGCCCTTGGCTCACACACGTGGACAACGTTACCCAGAGGAGGGATTCTAATCTGCGCCCCTTAGTCCCCTTTTGGTTCCCATTCAAGGAGAGATTAACTGTCCCCAGGCAAACCCTGGTCCAGGGCACAGCCAGGAGCATCTCTCACCCTGAAGGGCCTCTCAGGGACTCTTAGAAAAAGGAACTTTAAATAGCTAATTTAGAGCTACAAAGAGAGGAATTTTACAGAGTTTGTATTTGAATGATGGGAGGAAGAAGGAACTTGATAGCTTCAATAAATCTGAAGCCCTGTCTATGGAGGCCTGAGTAACCTATCAGGGTATAAGATAGCAAAGGGTCCTCCTGAGGTGGGAAGATAAAAAAAAAAAAAAGAAAGATTAGAAGGAAATTGCACAGTGAAAGAAGTGAGATTTTTCCCATTACCTGAAAGTGTAATCTCTATTCCCAAATGCAAGCAAAAAAAAAAAAAAGATATATCCAATTTTATTATAAAATAAAAGTGGAGGAATGCACAGTGAAGAAGATTTTCTCATTACCTAAAAGTGTGATCTCTACTCCCAAAAAAAAAAGAAAAAAAATGCATATTAGATTTTATTTTAAAATAAAAGTGAAGGAAATAAAAGGACTGCAGACTCAAGTGTGTTGTGTGCAAAGTGCTCAAATAACTTCAAAATGAGTGGAGGTCCTTACGTCTCGACACTAGATTAGCACGGTTCTCTGCACCTTTGCTAGAGACAGGGGTGAGTGGAAGAGGGCAGAAGTGTGTAGAGACCACGGGCTTCTAAAAGGACTATATTTCAGTGCTTCGTTCCCCATTCGAAAATAATGTCTTATTTCAACCCATTGGCCCTATTTTTCAAAGCCAATAATAAGGTATAAAATGTAGCAAATGGCTTGGGACACATTTTGTAACTGTTTGAAGAATTAAAAACTAATACCCCTAAATATTCTGAATCCACAATTTTAATATCTCTAGGTTCCAGCATTTAACCCACTGAATGTGCATAAAATAAAGCTTATTCAAGTTTATAGTAATTTAATTTTCGTGTTCATACTGTCAAAGGTGAGTTCATAATATCTTTAATTATGATCCTTTTGTGGAGGGCAGGTATGCTCCTGATGTGTGCTACTGTGTAAAAACCTAGAAACCAATAACTCTCTGATCTTATAATAGTTATTTACTCATGACGGTATAGCTACTGTTTTTGATTGGGTGGCTTCCTTTTCAGTCTTCCTTAGGGGAATTTGGGCATCAAACTTTGGATTTAAAAATTATTTCTATGGAAGTTAATTAGCTCGTTGGCGGTGGTGTTCCCTCTGAATGACATTCAGGGGAAATAGGAGAGTCTGCGCTGGCACACAATTTTAGATGACTTTGCAATAGGGAAATTGCTTTTTATGGATGTAGATACACCAGTGCTGTTAACCAACATTAATTAACTCTGACTAGCGTGAGTCCCAACAGCTGTATGAAATTAGTGTGATTCTACCCTACAAAATCCCTGCACTGTTCCCACATAGGTCGGGGAAAGGAGGAAATAAAGGTTTTTGAACTTCCACAAAAAATAAAGTGTTTTTTGTCTGTGATACTATTCAAGCAGAAAGTGATATTTAATCCTGAACAGAGTTTTCACCAGTCCGGTTTCTTTCTTTATTCTGCCAACTCATGAAAGGATGCGTTTCTTGTTCTTCTGCTTCCCAAACTCTCAGTATGGTCCTCTCTCAAGCAAGTCTCCACATCATCTTTGGTCCCTGGCTGCGCCCCCAGGAGTACCATATTTTGTCCATTCTGTCCTCTTTCCAGTTAAGCTCCTGGAAATATACACATCTGTTTAGGAAGAAGAATCTAAAAGCAATTGGTGTCTTAAGCCACAGCTGGGTCACACGTGGGCCTTCTATCAAGCTGGTTGTGACAACAAAGAATAATGAGTGCTCTCACGAGTCCAGTAACCTGGGTTCTGGGCTGGAATTCTCCATCAGAGCACAAGGGCACATGCACCAGTTTGGCAAAGTGCTTATCACGGAAGTGGGGAGTGCTCTCACAAGTCCAGTAACCTGGGTTGTGGGTTGGAATTCTGCATCAGAGCACAACTGGTGCATGCACCAGTTTGGTAAAGTGCTTATCAGGGAGGTGGGCAAGTCATAGGTCTCGTGGAACTCCCATCAACAACACCTGGCCCACAAGAGATTTCCCCAGACCTAAGATTGCCCCTGTTACCAAGAAATATTACACAGGAGCTTTACAGAAAGGGTAAATGTTGCTAACTGAAAAGATAAGCCTGCAAAATTGTGGAGGTTCTTTCTTCACAGTTTCTAAACATAATCACTTGGAATCTATCTGGAATGTTTCTCCCTCTGAATTACTAAAAGTCCTTTCAAGAGAAATTTGAATCTTAAGGTTGTAGGAACCATAAATCACTAGCAGTTTTGTGTTTGTGTTGTAGCCACAGCTTTCCGTGTACAAAATGACTCCATCTAAAGCCACCAGTTCCTGAACAGCTTCAGCAAGGCAAGATGGTGTATAAACAAGACCTACTCGAATTACTCCTGATGACTTTCAAATTTAGTAACTGTTTTATTGTGCAAAGCTGTTAGAGAGAATTAAAATCTCTGAGGCATCTTAGTACACCATGGTGCCACCCCACGGAGCGCTGATTGCTCTTAAAGGCTAATTTGATTATGTGCCACCATTAATGGTAAAATGGGAAAGTTTCAAAACACTGTTAGACTAAAATAAAACAATTTCCCTCCCTATCCCCCAAGCTTACTTGTATTTAAGTTGCTGAAAACACCCAATGTTTCTTATTTAAAAGCCTGGCTGTCTCTTGGCTTCTACTCTGGGGGACATGCCTGGGTCACACAGGAAATTGCCCACCTTATTCACCCACCACCCTGTCTCCATCACTGAGGGCTTTCTGGGGTGTACATTCTAACAACCCAGCCGCCAACAAGAGCATGTTGGAGGTGAACAGGGCATGAGGAACTGAACAATGTCAGACATTAGCAATGCTGCACATGCCTGAAATGAGCAGGCGATATGTTGGGAACAAGACAGGCTTTGGAGTCAGAAAACCTGGATTCAAATCTCAGAATCTTGGCCAGAGGCCAGTCGCTTAATTTCTTAGGTCTCAGACTCCTCTCCTATAACCAGAAGGACAAATTCCTCTCATGAAAGGACCTATAAGAACTAAAACAAGCACATGATAAAGATCATTATGGACACCCAATAAATGATGGCACTCTTTACGACTAGCATTGTGAAAAGGTTAGAACAACTGCTAACAGTTACAGTTTGGGGCTGGTTAGAATAAGGACATACTGTAGAGAAAATTTGCTTGTGGAGACTGTCAAGGATAAACCAATCTTAGCATCTGTCACTGCCTGTCTTGTAGGGAAGAAAGGTGTAGACAGCAGAGGAATGAGGGGCTGGGAGCCCAGAGTGGGCAAACCAAAGGCAAAGTAGATAGAGAACCTCCAATGCACTCTGTT
The DNA here is from genome assembly GCA_963574655.1 of Perodicticus potto. Classification (NCBI taxonomy): domain Eukaryota; kingdom Metazoa; phylum Chordata; class Mammalia; order Primates; family Lorisidae; genus Perodicticus; species Perodicticus potto. The sequence continues at coordinate 49,063 of CAUYRH010038639.1, read as the reverse complement.
TAAAATTAAACCCAGGCGTCTGTAACTCTCTGTCTACCAAAGCTGCACTGATTTCTGCATGTCCATTTCTGTTCCCTTCCTTTTTTCTGGTTTCTGATTCTGGTCTTTCTCTCCTCTTCCTTCTGTTTTCTTTCTGATCATATTGTCTGCACATCTGTCAATCTGCCTGAATGTATCCATAGTCTATGATTCCAGGGGCTTAAAAAGTAAATAAATACCTATCTGCCTGCCAGGCACTATCCTCAGTAAGATGCTGTGCATACATTCATCTTCACAATGACCTTGAAAACTTAGCAACTTCCTTTCAAAGGAAGGAAATTGAAGTTGTTTTCAAGAAGCTTCCTGAAGGTCTCATAGAGAGCTTCTGAAACCAGAAACTGAATCAGAGATCCACCACCTCCCTCTCAATTCTAGTGCTCAATTGCTGTACTAGCTGCTGACATCCTTAAATTAGAGCTCCATGTTTTGCTTCATCCTGTTTCCAGGCTTTTTTAATGATCTTCATCTGAATTCAGAGGTAGTGGATGAGAGGCTCGACGTTTGCTGTAACCCAAACAGATCAGAGACAGGTTTGAAAGACTCGAAGACAATGTGGACTAGAAGAGGCTCCAGTTTCCTATTAAATGTACACTAATGATAGAGAATTGCCTATTCTTATTTTTACCTAGTGCCTGAGGACCACATGACCAAATATTGGCTTTCTTGATCAGAACTAAATCATTCTAACAATGTTTTGTGAGAATCTCTTTTACAGTCATCGAATGAATGAATCTGTTTGTCATGATTTGACCTTATTTGTTATAATCCTTATGGCATAAACCGGCTATTATTCACCAAGCATGTTTTTTCCTTTTTCTCCTTGGGATGTGACTAGAATATATTTCCCAACATTCCTTGCATTTAGGTGAGCACGTATGTTTGTATTCTGGCCAATAGAATGAGGCTTCAGCAGGTGGAAGACAGAAGGGTCCCCAACATCAAATAGTCTCACAATTTCCACCATAATGACTCTCGCTGTTCTCTGATATGTGCAAAAAGCAAAGTGTTATTATCTCAAACAACTGAGATCTTAGAAATATTTGTCATAGATCCCATGAATTTAAAACAGCATGTCTCGATTGGGAAATATTTTCCCCTCTTAGGGATATATGTAAATGTCTAGACATGTTTTTTATGGTTGCAACTTGGAGAGAGGTAGTATGGGTTTAATTAAGGAGAAGACAAGAATGCTATCAAACATTCAAAACCATAGGAATGTCCCCCACAATAAAGAGTTATCCAAACCCAAATACCATTAATTTGGAGATAAAGAAAACTTGTTTAAAGTCCTCTGAAAAAAATAAGATTATGTAGTAGATCTTGTTGACTGAAAAGCTCTCCTTTGAGAAAGAACTTAAGAAAAAATAATAATGCTTTCCTTATTAAAGCAATCTTTTAAGCAAGAACTTATTGGGTAAAAATTCAGTGTCATAGAAAAAGTCACTTTATGTTTCAAATTTTCTATATTTAAGAAATTATACTAATTAGTTAAATTGGCAGATTTAGAAAAAAATTTTCCTAGTCACAGAAGTTAGGTCATTAGGTGAATTGATAAACTTTAATCCTAAGCTTAGTCATCATAATATTGGTACTGTGCAAGAATTTGTGCTGTTCACCAAAATGGTTAATGTGAGAAGTTAAAGAAAAAAATTCTATCTAAATTTCGAGTTTCTGCTCTCTCTACAGAAATTTAACAATTAGAATAATTTATGTGATAGAAATTGGACTGAACCCACCAATGCTTTGAAATGTGTCATAGAAACTGTCTCCAGATGACACACGCACACTTGAGTTACAGGCTTGCATTTCATGCAGTGAATAGAAAGGTGCCGAGATAATCAAACCTTCTTCTCATTTCTTCTCAATACATCATCCTCATAAGAAAAATTCCCTTAAATGTTTTTTGAGGCAACCACTGAAAGAACTCAAAAGCATTCTTTGTAGTCTTTAAGGGTTTCTTTTTTCTTTTTAAAAAATCAGACTACCTTGATGACTGTGGCCTTAGTCATAGACAGCTGGTGAAGATACACCTTGCATTTCCCTTTCAATCATAATATCTAGGCCAACTCTTGGTAAAATATCATCCTAACGGTTTTACTCAATTCATGACAGGTATTTGAAGCATATTCTATTTTCCAGGCACTTAGCTAGACTCTAGAGCAGTGGTTCTCAACCTTCCTAGGGCCGCGAACCTTTAATACTGTCCAAAGGGGTTGCGACCCACAGGTTGAGAACCACTGCTCTAGAGGCTGGACAGACCAAGACGTTGTCCTGCACTGACACATTTTCTAATACCCTGTTTTCGTGATTCTATTCTATGCTTTCTCCATTCTAGTTCTCATTCTGTTAGGAGTGTCCTACTGTGGCTGCTCCCTATTGTAGGGGCTGGGACTCTTCTGCCTAGGTAACCTACCTGCCTCTGGTCTTCCCAGGTAAGAGGCACCCGCAGCAGGCTTCCTATACTCAATAGCTCTGCCAGGCCACACTCTTTCTACACCCAGGGTGCCTCTACCACATCCCTGAACATGCAATCTAAGCCCCATGCCTCAGATCCCCCACTTGGAATGATAGCGATACTCACCTCTTGGGGAAATCAGTCTGCTCTGCACCCCATCCCCTCAAGGTTAGGCTATCAGATGTTTGATGGCTACTCTTTAAGTTAATGAATCCATAGTCATACACTGGGAAGAAAAGACTTGAGGGGAAACTGTGGGCTCACTTCCTTTCTCCTCTAGTTTAATCAAGGGAACCAAGCAGAAATCAAATACTTATTTCTGCCCCCCACTACAATGTGACAGAAATAGAATGTGTACACTCAGGTGTGTATTCTCATGTGTATCCCATGTCTGGAATAAAAAGGAAGTAACATTTGGAGGTTTCTATTGGTGTCAATCAGTTTCATAGAAAAAAGAATAACCAGGATAGATAAATATATGATCGAGTGCTTGATTGATGGTAGGTAAATAGATAAATAGATAAATAGATAATGGATTGCAAGGAATTCGTTTACATGATTGTAGGGCTGGGCTGAAATCTAGAGCAGGCTATCTGTAGAAGCAGAGTGGAAACTCTTAGGCTGAAGCATAAGCTGCTGACCACGAGGAGAATTTCTTGTCCCTTAAGTGACTTCAATTCTACCTTTAAATTCTTTCAAGTGTTTGGATCAATCTCACCCAGATTATGGAGGAATATCTGCTTTACTAGAACTCTACCAATTGTAGGTACTAATAAGGTCTGTAATATACTTGCCCGACAAAACCTAGGTTGATGCTTCATTGAATGCCTGGGTACGATGGGCCAGTCATGCTGATACATCAAATCGACTATCACACTACTGTGCGTTAGACAAGCACCTTTATAATCCTCTCAGAAATACCTCAGGGCAGGGAGTACCCCCATTTCACAAGTGAGAAAATGATGATTTTGTGATCTATAATTTTATTTAACTTAATGAAATAGTAGGTAGCAGGATTTTAATACCTATTTATTTGACTCTAAAACCTGTTTTACATATGTTGTCTATAGCAAGTTCAGCTTTTCCTTCCATATTCTAGATCTCTTGCCTGGGACCTCAGGCTCTTGTCAGTAGGCATGCAGCAATGTCTGACGTCTCTCTCTAGGTACGTAACAAAGCCACAGTTATTTAGAGATTTCCCACAGTTTTGCACATTCATTTCTTTATTTAACTTTTATTAGTATGGAATAAGTCCTTAGTTCATTAGCATGAACTAAGTCCATTTGTTTGAGCTTTAATCAGTCTGTGTAGCTACTTAGTATTTTACCAAGCAGGAGAGATCAGAACGTTTTACTATGTAGAATAATTTATACATGGAAATGCAATCCTGTCAAGGCCAGGTCCTGAAAAATGAGATTTATCTATGTACTACAGTTGTGGTGATGAGTCAGCCTACCCAGCAATTGGTACCTGACTTTGGAGGATATTTTTTCCCCACTTAGGAAGAAGGATCCCAAAATCTCTTGCCAGTTCACATAGATTTATGAATGTCCAGATGGAGACAGATTTTTCTCAAAGTACACATGATAGTATATTTATGTATCTACACCCAAGGTCATTGATTGTCCATAATCCAATCACATACACTACTGCCCCTTCTTGGGCACAAAGACTTATCCCCTACATCTTTTAGACTTTTCACCTAAAAATAGTCTGCTACCTGTGCATGAAATTAAGATGCTGTTTTGTTTAATAAACCAAAGGAGTGATATTTAAAGGTACTCATTTTTAAAACATCCTGCCAATATGTTTTTATGTTTTAGAACAGAGTCAGTGATTTATTTTCATTCCCACTTCTCTTTCTTTCCCTGAAGCTATTTGGGACTTGGTCAAATACTCTGTAGCTTTGCAGAGACAATTTTGTGGTAAGAAACAGTAATAAGGTCATCTATACCAGAGGCCTTTTCTAGGCTGGCCCACTGTCTGCAGAAGATCAAGTGTTGATTCCACTGGGGGCTTCCTGTCTAGAGTGTACAGTTTGCCTCTAAGATATTTCAGCAGATGAACAATTAAGATGTTTTGTTGACAGGTAGCCAAATGAGCCAAATATATTATTCATTTTCCTAGAAAGTAAAACACAATTTTTCAATTAATTACCTCCTACCTCTTTGTGTAATGCAGATGACAGGATTGTTTGATTTTTTAAGTAAAGTATATTTTACCATCTGTGTAAAAAGGTATATCTTTTCTTATGTTTCACTAGGTAATTTTTTAATAGATTTGTTATTAACTCACACACTGAGCCAATATTCCTTTCCACTAAGACTAGATGAAATAAGATAGCTTGTAAACTCATGAAACACTCACACACACATGTATACACACACACTCTCACCAGAGAAAAATCTCTTGCCTCTGGCATGCTAATGTCTGACAAGAACATAGTGTGATATACATTATTTTTCAGGTTGTCCAAATAGAGGCTGGAGCAGCCTGTCATATCAAATCTAAACTTCTCTGGCATTCCTATGTAGAGTCCTCTGCTTCTACCTTCTCCAATTACAGTAGAACCTCCATAGTTGACCGCCTCCCTACAGTCATCTCCTCCTTAATGTGACCTAATTTTTACAGATTAGACACACACAACATGTACATATCAGCACAGTAGGCCTAATTCCTTATGTTGACCACCTCTGTATGTTGACCGGTTTTTTACAGCTCCTTTGGTGGTCAACTTACAGAGATTCTACTGTATTTAAGTAATTTCTTTTCCTGGTAATTCTCAACAGATGCATTACATATACACACTTCAAATTTGCTTTGTAGAATTTTTTTTAATTTTTTATTTTTAATTATGAATACATGTGATATTTTTATATAGGCATGCAATGTGAATTAATCAAATCAGGGTAATCCAAGTATCCACCACCTCAGGCATTTATCATTCCTTTGCATTAGGAACATTCCAATTTCACTCTTCCAGTTATTTTTAAGTATACCCTAACTTATTGTTGATTAACTTTGTTGTGTTATCTATCAAACACTGTTTATTCTTTCTAACTATATAACTATATTTTTGCACACACTAGCCCTTTTGGAAACCCTTTCAAGCCTCTGCTAACTATCATTCTACTCTCTGTCTCCTTGAGGTCCATTATTTTTAATATCTCGTTCCCACATACAAGTGAGAACACTAGAACTGATCTTTGTATGCTTGGTCTATCTCACTTAACATCATGTTCTCCAGTTTCATCTATGTTGTTGCAAATGGCAGGATTTCATTCTTTTCTATAATATTCTATCATTTATGTGCTTCTCAATTTCTTTATCAATCCATCTATTATTTTGTTTTGTTTTTTTTGCAGTTTTGGCAGGGGCTGGGTATGAACCTGCCACCTATGGCACATGGGGCCAGCGCCCTACTCCTTTGAGCCACAGGCGCTGCCCCAATTCATCTATTATTGGACACTTAAGTTGATTCCAAGTGTTGGCTATTGCAAATAGTGCTACAATAAACACAGGAGTGCACAGATCTTTTTGATGAACTGAATTTATCTCTTTTGGATATATACCTATTAGTTGGATTTTTGGATCATTTTTTGAGGAACACCCATACTGTTCTCCATGGTGGTTACAATAATTTACTTTCTTGCCAACAGTGTTTGAGAGTTTCCCTTTCTCCACATCCTCACCAGCATCCATTCATTATCACCTACCTTTGACAACTGGGTTGAGATGACTCCTTGTAGTTTTGATGTGCTTTTTTTAATGATTAATTATATTGGGTATTTTTTCATGTACCTGTCTGCCATTTGTATGTCTTCTTTTGATAAAAGTCTACTTATATTTTTTGCCCATTTTTTTAATTGGATTATTAATTTTTTTTCCCCCTATTGAGCTATTGGAGCATCTTGTATATTCTAGGTATTAATCTGTTGTCAGATAGATAGTTCTAAAATATTTTCTCCCATTCTATTTTAATCATTTCCTTTGCTGTGCAAATAAGATATGATCCTGTTTGTCCAATTTTTCTTTGGTTGCCTGATTTATGGGTATTATTCAAGAAGTCTTTACTCAGACCAATGTCCTGAAGCCTTTTTCCAAGGTTTTCTTTTAGTGGTTTCATGATTTCAGGTCTTAGATATAAATTTTTAATCCATTTGATTTGGTTTTTGTATCTGGTGAAACATAAGGGTTTAGATTCATTCATCTGCATACAGATATCCTATTTTCCCAGCATCATACATTGAAGAGATTGTCTTTCCCCCACAGTAGGCTCTTGGGAGCTTTGTCAAAAATTAGTTGACTATGCATCATTGACTTATTTCTGGTTTCTCTGTTATTTTCCATTGATCCATGTGTCTGTTGTTATGCCAGTACCATGCTGTTTTGATTACTATAGCTCTGTAATATAATTTTAAGTCAGGTAACAGGATTACTCAAGTTTCCTTCTTTTTACTCAGATGACTTTGGCTATTCTGGTCTTTTTGGTTCCATATAAATTATAGGATTATGTTTTCTGTTTTGTGAAAAATGTCATTAATATCTTAATGGGAATTGCTTTGAATCTATAGATTTCTTTGGGTAATATGGATATTTTAATAGTATTGATTCTAGTAATCCATAAGCATGTAGTATCTTTCCATTTTTTGTGTCTTTTTAATTTCTTTCAACAAAGTTTTATGTTTCTGTCAACAATGTTTTTCATTATAGAGGTTTTTCACTTTTTTCATTAAGTTTATTCCTAGGAGTTTAATTTTATTTGTGCTTTTATAAAGAGATTATAGAATATTTTTAAGCAAATTTTTTTCTGGGTATTCATCTAAGAAGTAGCAAGGTTCTTGCAAACAAGAAACAGATTTTTTCTTTTGAAAAATTTTACACATCCTTCATGCTCATAGCATGTAATCAAAGAATAAGTACAATTTTCTGATTATATACCCCAATAAAATTAAGTTCCTGTTCTTATAAAGAACTAAATTAGGGGGCAAAGTGACTACACTGAACAAAGCTAGTGTAAAGAATTATTTTTCCCAGGGTCAAGTGTTCAGATAATTGCTAATGAAAGCAAAGTCATAGCCCACTTTCACCCTGACCTTATCTCATGCAAGTTACCAGATAACTATTTACTGAAACATTAAAAGCCCAAAGAGATCAAGAGGATAATAGAACTAAACATCCCTGCAAGAAAAGTTCTGCTACAATGAGATTATCTAATTTATTAGGAAATAACTGAGCATTTCTGGGCCAGGATTCTTGCTAATAGAAATCGAATTGTGACACCAAGCTGGGAGATAAAACGTTAAGAACAAAATTTCTTTCTAAAGATAAATTCAGAAATGAGGTTTGAAAAGGCAATGAGAATCATTGTTTGAATAGAAAGAAATATCATATGAACAGAACTTAATGTGAGTTGGGGTAACTGTGGGCCACATAAGAAGATGCTATGATTGAGAAACTTGACCATTAAGAGACCTTGGAGAAACCATGAATGTCTACAAAAATCCCTAGCTCTAGTGACTATTATCTCTTGTCAGTACCAAAAAGAGTCAGCATTTTAACTCAGATTTTCTATACTGAGACAGCATATGTTCACTGTATTTGGAAGCAAATAAAATGGTGACACCCACTGCCATTTTCCCATGTCCTCATTAACTTTGGGAATGTGTTATAGGCAGGTAGAGAAGGCAGCTGCCTCCTGGAGAGAAAACCCCCATATATGCAATTGCAAGGGGAAATAATGGGAGCAATCACAATACAAATGCTCATTAACTCAATGGAAATCCACCAGGAAGCTGTGGGGAGAAAGTTAAAAACTACCCTACAGGTACAATGAACACTATCTGGGTAATACACATGCTTATAGCCATAATTTAAGCAATATAAAAGCAATATATATAACCAAAAATATTTGTACCCTGTAATGTGATTCTTTGAAATAAAAAAGAACATCATTCAATTCTCTGGTCAGATAGCTTGACACTTACGTAAGAATCAGATGCGCCAGTACCACCAGGATGTATGGAGATTCCTTCTCACTGTAGCGAAAAACCTGCTCTTGCATGTTGCACATTGGCTGGGAGTGTTAGGCTGAAAGGGATCAGAAGAGCAGCTGTGTGACTGAAAGAAATAAATGTAGGTGTATGGAGCACCCAGTTGTGAGTTTTCCTTGGGCCCAGGACTATCTAATAAATGGCTCTATATTAACATAGGCTTGGTTAAAATTAAATAATGGTAAATCTTTAGCATCAAGAGCAACCCTGGGAATACAGTAGCATCTCAAGATACAAAATCAATACTCACAAATCAGTAGCTTTTATATATACCAATAATAGTCAAGCTGAAAAACAGTTAAGGACTCTATTCCCTTTACAGTTGTGCCAAAGAAGATAAAGTATTTGGGAATTTACCTAATAAAGGACATGAAAGATCTCTATAAAGAGAATTATGAAATTCTAAGAAAAAATAATAGCTGAAGATGTTAACAAATGGAAAAATATACCATGCTCATGGCTAATAATATGGACACTGTTAAAATGTCCATATTACCCAAAGCAATTTGCAAATTTAATGCAATCTCTATCAAAGCACCACCATCATACTTTGAAGATCTGGAAAAAATAGTACTTCATTTTATATGGAACCAGAAAAAAAACCTCAAATAGTTAAGACATTACTCAGAAATAAAAACAAATCAGGAGAAATCATGCTACCAGACTTCAAACTATGTTATAAATCTATAGTGATCAAAACAGCATGGTATTGGAAAAAAAAATAAAGAGGTAGATGTATGGACTAGAATTGAGAACCAAGAGATGAACCCAGACACTTATTGTCATTTGATCTTTGATAAGCCTGTCAAAAATATAAATTGGGGAAAATATTCCCTATTTAACAAATGGTGCTGGGAGAATTGGCTGGTGACTTGTAGAAGTCTGAAACTGGACCCACACCTTTCACCATTAACGAAAATTGACTATCACTGGATAAAAGATTTAAATGTAAGACTGGTGCATATGTGAAGGGTCAGGAGAAATCTTCTAAATACGGATCAAAATTGTTTTCACATAGTAAATGAGAAAATATCATGAATGTTACATTAATCAGGTGGATAAAAATATCTCCGATTGTATGGGAAGCCCACACACTGTACCCCATGACTGAATTATTGTACACAGCTATGACTCAATAAAAAATAATTTAAAAAAAAGGGGGTCGCGAGCCACAGGTTGAAAACCGCTGGGTTAGAAGGAAATTGCAGTGACGAAAAACTTGGAGAGAAGGAAGCTCGGGGCACAAGTAGGACTGGGTTTCAGTTGACCCCGGCTCTCAGACTGAGCCAAATGGTGGTAGTGCGTGTGCAGTGTGTGTTTTTCTTCAGATTGTTGCATTGTTCTTCAGATTCTCACCTTTTATTAAGCAACAACAGAAGTGTCTGTCGCCACTGTTGAAACATTTTTGTAGACTTACTTGCTTTCCTATTAGCATTTTCTCTTAGTGTAAAATGCAGGTCTACCCTCCTTAATTATTGTCTTCTATTCCTCCGTTAGAAGCAAGCCTCTACCTCACATGTTCAATAAGAATGCAGAATTTTTTCTTTGATTTTATAGTCATATTCATCAGAGACCAATTGAGTTATTCTAAGAGAATGCCATTTTAAAACACCTGTGTCTTTCATAATTTATGGAGGTCAGAGTTAAGTTTTATAGAGTCTCTAGATAAAATGAGCCATTTAGTTAATATGCTCATGATGGCTCAACCTTTTCTTTAATGCCGGCTGCATTTTATTACTCTACAGGAAGATACAAATGAACTTCATCTGTTAAGACCCCCACTGTTCCCTAGGAGAATATATTGTTGTGCTTAGTGATTTGCTGCTAATAGGCCACTGGGGTCTGGGATGGGACCCAGGAATGAGTAATTCAATGCTAGAGTCAATAAGAATAAACTCCAGTGAATAGGGCAAAACCCCACTCAGATGTCTACTGGGGAAAGAACGAACAGGCTTCAATATTATCATTTTGTACCTGCCAAATTTAATAGCTTTGTGATTTAAATTATTCAGTCTATTGGATCTGTGTACTCCTCATATATTATTACTCCTAAAAAGAATAGAGTTTATTGCATTTGAATGTTCAATGTCAAGTTTTAGTCTAAGATATGTGGAAAAAAATGCTAGATCCATGCCAAGGGAAGAAAAACTCACGTTTTTACTTACTATCGTAGAACTGAACTGTCACACCTGGGCAAACTCTCGCTTTGTAGTCTATAGTGGGAGGAGAAGATAGAAATGCACAATTGCTCCCCTAAGCTATACCACTAATACTGCCTGAGAAGCCGATCTCTTAACCTCTGGTACCACTGCTTTTCTTCTCCGAAGAATGGCGATATTCCTTATTGTTACCTATTTACATCTAGGGGTGTTATGAAGATTAATGAGACCACTTAAATGCTTTGGGGCATTCAAAGCATTACCCTCTTAGAGAAACTGACCTTATGGGCAACATTTGGTTAGCATTCCCGGTTGGCCGGGAGCCAGGAGCATTATTCCTTCATGTTGGAAAGGTTGGTGGCCTTTCTTGCGAACCTCACCTACGTTGTTTACCCTCCTCTGTGCTCTCACAATTACAAGATAAAGTGGTTGCCTCTTTGGTAATACCCTAGAGAGCAGCCACTCGCAGGGTGCCATAGATCTTACTTTAGTGTGTGAGTAACCCCGCATCTGGGAATATCAATTTTTTATTCCCGTTAGAAGACTTTCTTTCATTTTGTAACCTTTCACTTCATAGGTCACTGGCCTAAACTGTGATAGATCAAGCTGTCTGGAGAGATTTCAGGTCTCTGGTGTTGCCACCTGGACTGGAATTTTTCTAACAGCAGAAATGCATGTCAAGTTGTACTTAGAATCAAACGGTTCGAGGGAAGGGGTTTGGGAATGGTAGAATCCACCGTATATTTGTTCATGTTCTTAGGTTCCAGGGAGGTGATTAGGGAATTACGTAGAAGTTTCATTTCTGATTCATCTTTTAAGATATTTTAAAACTGTTGAAAATTATAGTACAGTTAGTATTAAAATGTGTAATACTGCACATTTCTAACGTGGAAAGGTCCAACAAGTCATTTAAACTGATGGCTGGGGTTTTGCATTGACCATACTCATTTATTAAACACATAGAGGGTGTCCCAAAGATCACCCCTGAAGTCACCAGGCATATGGGAAATGGGAAATTGTATCTAAATGTATTTTCATTTACAAAATATTCATTATGAAATTTTACAAAAGTCTGGCCAACACATAGAGAATATGTGTAAGTATTTTATACAATTTTATAATAAATATTGGGTAAATAAAGGTACATTTAGCTGCAATTTCTCATTTTACCTGTGGATGGCAACTTTAGGGGCAACCTTTGGAATACTCTGTATTTAAAAGCACTAACCAACTCTCTGCCATAAAAAAATCAAACTAATAAAATCAGCAACAAAACTAAAACCGATCAACTGGCATGCATATAAACATTAAATGAAAGACTATACCTAGTTCTGATAACCCTAGTTTTACATTTTTTAAGTGAGCTTCATCCACTGATTTTATGATTCATAAGTACTTGTAAATACATGTACTACCAAAGAACTATTTTAGTTATTTTACATGTTAAGATCTCCTTTAATATTATGTTGAAATAATTTACTCAGCTACCAAAAGTAAAGGTGCATGAAAAAGTACTTGCCAGGAATTTACTGAAATTGTTGATGATAAAAATATTTTTGTAAGATGACCGCTTATTCATTCAGGTGCATTGGGCATCTTACATATTTGAGCATGGCACAGCCTTTTAGGAATTTGTGCTATTTAAACCCATTGACATATTTTATAGTCTAGATTTCTTATTTCATAAATGAACAAATAAAGCCATTCTTAAAATTAAGTGCAGGCAGGCAAAATAACAAGTAAGAAAAGAGACACCACTTAGTTAGCTAGACCTGTAGACTCAAACTGCTCTCTTCCTCATGTCCTGAAGACATAAGTTGCAGCCAGATCACAGTTACAGAAGTGAGAACTGATTGCCTAAATTCAAAAGTTGGTTATTAGCAGTACTACGGCTTGAATTGTCAAGTTATAAATGGACAGTGAAGAAATGAAATCATTTGTGTGTGCCCATGAGCATGTTCACTGCAGGTGAAATCAGGAAGGGGACATTGAATGAGACATTGGTGAGGCCAATGGGACAGGGGCCACCAATATTTAGGACACTTGTTTTTAATCCTAGGACTTCCTCTGAAGCCTCAGAGCCTTGATTAGTCACATTATACCTCTTAATTCATAGAATTTTCGTCATCTATAAATTGAGAAGTGTATATACTCTTGAATGACAACTTAGCTTTAGAATTCTTGGATTGTATGTGTATTTATTTTTAGGTTTAAAAACAAAAATTAAGGTGGACTTAAAAAATTCCCCAACATGTGTCTTGTGATCCAAAAAATACAACCAAAGGAGAAGTTTAAATCTCCGTGGTGCTTCTCCTTGTTGGAGTGTTGGGCATGTGGTGATGGTGTCTTACAGGACCTGCAGTCTCCTTGCTCGGGAGCTTGGCCCTGCCCTCTGCTGCTCTGTTTCTCTTATTGAATGTTTCTGCCATATTGATTTGTTGTTACTGATACGATCACTGGGAGGCGCCCATTAGTTCTCAGGTGTTTGGTGGAGGGAGGGCTGAATCCCCCTGGGATTATTCACAGAGATGAGGGGACTTGAAAAGTGGAATGCTAATGGTCAGAAGGGGTGGTTAACTTGGAGAAATGTGGACTGAGAGTGGCAGATTGGTCATCAGAAGCCAGTGACTTCTTCTGGGGAAAGTACCTGAGAGCTGGAACCAGGGTTTGCATTCAGAGATCTCTGCCTCCTTTCCTTTCCTCCCCATGTAGAGGGAAGGTTTGGGACTTTTCTTTCCGATTGTCTTGTGTACTGCCATCCTTTTTCCTCAGTGGCCTGTGGGCACCTCCAGTTCCTCTTTTGTGTATGAGAGCTTCTTTTCACAAAAGTTCCCAGAGATAAATACTGTAGTATGAATACACCTGGACACAAGTATACATGTGAGAGAGAGAGAGAGAGAGAGAGAGAGAGAGAGAGAGAGAGAGAGAGAGAGATGGCCCTGGGAAATCATGAAAACTCTTAGGTAATTCACTGACCAAACATATTAATAGTTAACTTTTATTGGAAAATTTACACAAAAAGTCTTTCTTAATATCACCAGTGGATTGGAAAAGAGTGAGATGATTGGGTTCAGGATCAATGACTGGTAACAATGTTATCTACTTTTCTACAACCCCAATAGCACTGCCACCGTCCCTACCAAGAGCAGTCTGAAAAGCTGAACAAGCAGGGTGATTATGCTTCTACCCAACAATTCCTGAGGGGCAGATCACTCTTTCTTTCCCTGTACAATGGAGAATATGGTTAAAATTTCAGTGTGCCCTGACATTTTAATATTTTTTATAACTAACTGGAAGTTGCTACCAATAATTAAGCACTTATAATGGGTCAGACACCATTCTAATATTTTCCTTAGATTTCAGCCTCACAACAACCCCAGGGGGTAGTCTCATTATGAGCTCCATTTTGCAGATGAGAAAAAGGGAGGCAGAGAGTGGTTCAGCCTCCTTTTCAAGGTGGGATGGTGGGACAGCTGTAGCTTTTGCTCAGATGTCCCTAACCACCAGGTAATACTCTGTCCCGTAGTAGGAGGGGCACATCCTGAAGCCAAGAGAACAGTGCTGTGAGGACAGGGAGCCAAGGTGCTCACAGAAGCAGTGGGTGCGCCATGGCCAGTGGTTGCCTCAGTTGCCACTCACAGGCCCCTCTGCTGAAAGACCTCTCTCCGCGTGTGTACGGTTCTGACTTCTGAGGGGGAGGGTGCTGTTTTGTGTCTCAGGTGAGAGCTTGGCAAATCTTTAAATGCTAGCCAGCCCCCAGGGGTGCTGGCCTTGTCAGCTTGCCCACACTCTTTCACACATGAGTTCACTTTCCTTCCCCTTGAGGTGACATTTCTGTTGGGAAACCTTGCTTTGTCATGATGCCATTTTCATAAACACAAACCCGTATGCAATACTCCATCCCCTCAAAGCCATGCTTAATCTGGTTCTGCACAGAGGCTGATGGGTCAAGCAAAAGACAGAGGAGGTTGTCCTGAAATGACTTTGTGGGGAAAGCGGCGTGTGCCAAGCAATACTTCTGGAAGCTTCTCTGCTGTGTATCAGAGGCTGAACTGGACAGGCTGAGGGAGTGTGGTGAAGATGCTGTTGTAGTTCGGAGGAGACCATTTTGGCTCAGTGCAAGGTGGAGGTGCACCCACAGCTGGGGGGGGGAGGATTGTTAGAAATCCCAGTGCTGGGAAGGCAGTGGCTTCATGTGAGGTCACCCAAAACGTGGATCTGGTCCCTGCTCCTGGTCAGACGTGTTTGCCCACGTGCTACTGAACAGCAGCCTCCAGGGTGCTGTCCCCTCCCTAACTCTGCCCACAGCCAGAGTTGTTTCTTGGTTTTCTTAGGACAATCCCTCGGGGGTGGCTGTGCTGTCATCTGTCACTTCTACTGGAATATCGTGTTCAGTGGTTGTATCTGTCCCCACCACAATTGTGAAAATAATCTGTTTGTTTCTTATGGATGCTGGGATATTTGTCTTAGTGCTACAGCAGTAACCTTGGGCTAACCCATTATAATAATACCTTTGGCTTCTTGGAGATCCCTCCCTATGCCCATTTGTGTCTTAGGCCCCCTTTCATCCTGTGCCAATTTCTTCCTGCCAACACTGTTTCTACTTGGGCAGACTTTCTTCTGCCCTCCTCTCTGGGTTATGGCTGCCCCAGCTTCCTATCCATGCAATGGTAAGCGGTCACTTACTCGCTGTTTCTAAAGCTACAGCAATGTAGTTCAAAGTCTATTGTAACCAATATTAGTGTTCATTTTCCCCTGTGCTCTGCGTATTTCACTGTTCTTCCCCTTGTTGAAAAATTGATAGTTTTCTCTCTTGAATTTCCTGTTTTACACTTGGGCGCAGAGCTCACTCTTTCAAACTCTGGACGGCAGCTGTTTGTTAGAGAGTAGACTGACAAGGTCATGCTTCTAAACTTAACTGTCCTCTGAATTCATCCCAAAGGATAAAGCACTCTAGTGGTCAGACCACTGGTTGAATTTAAAATGTTTGATTATGAAACATGGTGGATGTAAGTGATGAGTAAGAATAGTCTCATGAAGAACAGTTTTATGTTATCCTGAGTTTAACTCAGTTTCAGAATGAAATGCCTTATGTTTCTTCCATAAAGCTCAGGAGAACCAATTAATAACCTTCTCTTACCTAAGTCACACACACACACACACACACCACCTACTCCTTAACATTCTCACCAATGTCAGATCCATAGTTGTTGATGTAACGAATGCCTCTTTGTTCTCTGAGGTCCAGGAAAAACTGTGTTAAATATATTCTTTGCAGGAGGATGCTTTTAAAGCCAACTTATTATTTTTTCCTTTTTTTCTTGAATTCTTTATACACATAACATTTTTTGGATCTAATAAAAATAATTCTCTCTTTTGTATTTTGTAGAAACTACCTCTTCAGATTACAGCTGGAGGATCTGTCTCTTATCCAGGTAGGTGCAATTTCTTTCTTCTCAAGCTTTCATTTTCCATCCCAATTAACTCACTGTCTGAGGGGATAAAGACAGATGTATGTAGAGGCATTAATCAAGAGCAGATGGCTTTCATTTGCTCAACGGGTCAGGCCACAGGTCTATCGTCTGCCCTATTGGATATGACTCAACACCTTTGTTAATTCCCAATTAGCCTTTTCCGCCTGCCTCGTCACCTTCTTTCTTTCACAGGTATGATCCTGATTTTCTGTTCCTCGGGTAATAGACAATTCATGGAACATTACTTCAAAGTCTGTTAGCATTCCTTTCTCCTGAAGCCAGGATATTTACATAGTCTCAAAGTACTAATCTATATGATATGTATTAATTGTAAGAGAAAAAGAACCCTGGCAAATACCCCATAACAAAGTAGCCAAAAGTGGTTTTGTGAGTGATGGGACAATGTCAAGTGCTTTGAGGTTCTGAGAAGGATATGGCAAGATTGCCATGACACTCTAGCTAGAAATGATAAACAAAATTACAAGCAATAACCTCATCACAGGAACTGCCAGATAACCTAGGGACATAATACAGAAACCTGGCCTCTTTATTAAATGTCACAAAGTCACAAAAGGTATCAGAAAGAATGAAGAGTTATTCCATCATAAAGGGAACAAACAGACTTGATGATCAAAGTAATACTTGATCCAAATTTAATCTTGGAATAGAAAGTTTTTCTTGCTATAAAGACATTATTGAAACACCTGGTAAAATTTGAATGTCTATAGATAAGATAGTGGAATACATTAATATTAATTTATTGATTTTTTAACATGTAATATGGTTATGGAGGAGAAGATCATTCTTCTTAGCCAAAACCTACTGAAATATATAGAGTAAAAGTTATCGTTTTGGCAACTTATTCCTAAATGATTTAAAAAATCACTATATATGTGAATAAAGCAAATGTGATACAGAAGAAATCCAGGTGAAAGGTTTATGAGACTCTGTTCTTATGTTCTTGCAAATCCTCTTGGCACTATGCTAAAATAAATAGATGCATAAAAATGGGTCATGTTTCTGCCATTAGCATACATGCATATGATAGTGTTGTGAGAGACAGGAAACTAATTGTATTTTTTTGTCATTGTTTCCCTTTTGGAAGTCAGGTTCAGGTTATTGATGGAATTGAAGTGCTCTTAGTGTAGTATGGAAAGCAGGCCAGCATCCCCACCTGCTGAGAGCTTAGTCTGCTGACACAGGGCCAATTAAGAAGACAGCGACTTCCTCCATGGTGGCTTTGAAAGCACAGTCCTGACAAACAGATGTCAAACATTGCTGTACTGTTGGTGCAAGGCAGTAAAATGCTCCTTTTTCACATTCTGTGGTTGTGGGCACAGTTCTATAGCCTACTGTTTACTTAGCCAGGAAAAAGATAAAGCCAGCAATTCTTCATGACATCCTTTATTATTATTACATATTGAGGTCTTGTTGATATCTATGAATATTTCATTTTAATTTAAATGGCTATTTCCAATGGTAACAAAAAGGAATAAGCTCGTGGGTAAACAAAGGGCAGTCCTAGTGTTAGAAACGGTGTTGTTGAATAGAAGCATAATGTGCACCACACAGGCAATTTAAGATTATATGGTAGTTACCTTGAAAAAAGCAAAAAGATGCAGAAGAGATCACTTAAAACAGTGTATTTTATTTACTTTATTATATGTAAAGTATTATCCTTTCAACATGACATCAGTGTAAGAAATGAAGGCAAGACAACGTCTGACAATTAAGTTCGCGACCTTGCCACCATGTATTTTCGTTGGCAGCACTGTGGAAACAGCTCAGCAAGGTTTCATAGCCTCGGTGTGTCAGTGTCTCTCGGCTGTGTTCATGTCACCGTGTGACAGTATCTTGCCAAGTGGTGTCATTATTGTTGCCTGCTTTTGTGTCCTGCCTCGACAATGTCAGAGATTGAATTAGAATAGCAGACAAACTCATCAATTTCTCATTAAATATGGCAAGGGTGGAAGTAAAATCAGGGCTGTGTTATTCCAAGTTAATGGGAACAATGTCATGAAGGAAACAACAGTGTACAAATAGATTAAGCCTTTTTTCAGAGGGGAGAGAAAGTGTCACTAATAAAGAGAGGTCAGAGTGGCCAGTAACAAGCAGAATCAGTGAAAACATGGCCAAAATTCCTCAAATTGTGTGTTAAAATCATCAGCTGACTACGAGAAGCATAACAGACCAAGTAAACATGGAGAGGAAAAACAGGAAATTCTTAACTGAAAATTGTGGCTCTTGCATCATGACAGTGCACCAGCCCCCACAGCGTTGTCTGTGATGGAGTTTTTAACTAGTAAACAATTGTATTGGAGCATCCTTCCTACTCCCCTGATCCAGCAACTTTTTTCTTTTTTCAAAGATAAAGGAAATTTTGAAAGGAAGATATTGTGATGACACTCAGGACATTGAAGAAAATATAACAACAGCTCTGATGATCATTGAAGAAAAGAGTTCCAAAATTGCTTTGCGGAGTGGACTAGACTTTGGCGTCCGTGCATAGCTTCCCCAGGGGTGTGGTTTGAATGTGACCTTGGTGAGAGTCAGCAGTGAGGTATTTAGCACTTTTTCTAGGACGAGTTCGTGAACTTAATTGTCAGCCCGCGGATGTTGTAGTCTCTTTCTCATTTGTTTTCTTTGGTCCTAAGCCTTCAAACATGGTGTGTCCTTCACACCTCCAGCATGTTTCAGTTTAGACTCTACAGAAGGAATTCCAGCGTTCTGCGTGGTGGTGCTGCCCCCTGGCCGGCGCAGGTACCGGGGACAGAGCACGGATGACTGTCTGACGTCCGTTATTTCATGGAAATATTAGTTTCTAACAAGGATCATTTGGATTAATTGATGTGTCCTAGGCTGACAAAGTTCTCCCTCCCTCTCTCTTTCCAAAGATAAAACATTATTGTATAAAAATCAAAAAAACTAAGATCAAAGAGGACAACCAACTTCAGGAAAGTGTGGAGAACGAGGGTTTAGTGTGGCTCAGCAGTGGCCGTCATTCATCACGGGAAGAGTCTCCCTTCAGTGCCACCCCTTGCAGGAAGGCACAGGGTACCTGCAGCTGGCAGCTGGTGCGACCTGTCTCTCCCCCTCCCTGGGGGCCCTTTCTACCTTGCCCGGCAGTGTGGAGCTGCTCATCGTCTCCTAAATCGTAGGTCACTTCCCACCGTTAAGCACTCGCTCTTTCTGTCCTCTCTTGAATACCTCCCCCCTCCTTCTGCAGACTCGTGAGTCTTACCTGGAGCATCACCTGTTCCCAACCCATCCTGAGCCTGGAGGGCTGATGACCCTCTGAGATGTCGTCGCACAGCCTCCTGAACTTTGTTTCTGATGAGGACTTACTGCTCGTGCTGGAATTCACTCCATGTGTTGCAAGGAGTGTTTTATTTCTCTTTGCATTCTCAATATTGGAGCATTAGATTAGGTTACCTGGTAGGTGGGACAGTCAAAACAAATGCCAGTATGAGCTTTAATCCCTTGGTACTTAATAATATGTTTACTCTGTCTTAAAATCCTTTTTATGGATTATGAGGTAAGCTTCAAGTTTTTATCCCTAAATTCAAGAAAAGGAAAACAACAAGAAAGATGCTTTCTAAAAGATGTACCTGAAAACACTCTCAATTAAGCGTGCACACTGTCACACCGGAGGATTCTGGACAGCACAGCCACTTCCTGACTCTGATGGGCTCATTTATTATCTAAGTACCAGTCACCTCTCTTCTCAATACCGTTCTGTGTTTTCCTCTCCGCTACATTCTTCTGCCTTCTTGCACACTGGGTTAGCATCAGTGCTGAAAAGGCAGATTTTGAATAATGGTCCCTTTCCCTTGTATTCAGTGAGCTTCACAGAATTCTAAAGATCCCACTGCTTCCTCCCTTGTCAACTACCCTGGGATCTGATGTGTTACTCACGGCAAGCCGCTGATGGGGGAGACAGCGGATGCTCCCCGTCTTCCCGTCCATCTTCCTGCTATATCTCGGTTCGGAGAATTGAATTTCAACTTGTTGATTTCTAGATCCGAGCTGAGGGCCATTTTACCCTCTGGGAATATTTGGAAGTGTCTGAATATGTTTTTAGTTGTCCAAAGTTGTGAAGGAGGCTTCAACTAGCGCCTAGTGAGTCGACATCAGGGTGGTGCTAAACATTCTGCAATGCATGGGACAAACAAAAACTTACACAGCTCCGAATGGTTTTAGTGCCAGTGAGAAATCCTGTGTTAGGTGATTACTGCCTCAGTTTCCACATGTTTCTAAGAAGCTATTTTTCTAGTTTGTGATGTTAAGATTACTCAATTGCAGCCAGGTGAGGTGACTCACATCTGCCATTCTAGCATTCTGGGAGGCCAAGGTGGCTGGATTGCTTCAGCTCAGGGGTTCTAAACCAGCTTGAGCAGGAGTGAGATCCTGTCTCTAAAAAGTTGCCCTGGGTTGTGGTGGGCACCTGTAGTTCTAGTCACGAGGGAGGCTGAGGCAAGGGGATCACTTGAGCCCAGAAGTTTGAGGTTGCTGTGAGCTATGATGTTGCTGCAGCACTCTACGGAGGGCAACAAAGTGAAAGTCTATCTCAAAAAAGGGATTACTTGATTGTATTTATAAAACCTTGACACAATTAGGGAATTTGTCTCTTTATATTTATTTATACACACACACACACACACACACACATATATATATATATATACCCACACATATATACAGGATGGACATAAAGTTTGTGTGCAATTTAAAATAGTTTAGCATAGTAAATTGCACACAAACTTTATGGACACTCTGCATATAACTAAACACATATATGAATACATATATGACCATTTCTAAAGAAGCTAATAAGATTTTTGAGTTTAAATTACTTTATTTTATTAATATGAAATTTAAAAATAAATTGAGTCAATTTATAATACTCTCTCTAATGGCTCATCACATTGTAATATAAATACCTTCTGTTGGAATTCTTATATATAATTTAAAGAATGATGTATTAATTAGTAATTTAGAGTAACGATTCCAATGAGATATTCGCATTGATTAATTTTTTAAATTTTGTTTTATATTTATTGAGCAAGGAAAGACTGGTCTCTCCTGTAGCTCTCATAAATATAATTGTAAATCTTATTTTATTTCTTTTTTGCCTTTCTTTATCATATGTTCTTAAAATCATAGTGTTGGAGGAATGGAAGGTTCAAAATTATCTTTATCAAAATCTTTCTGGAGTCAGCAAACTAAGGTTCACAGTTAAAATTTTATTAAAACACAGCCACATCCATTCACTTGCGTATTGTTGGCTTATGATCATAGTTAGTAAAGTTTTATTGGAACCCAGGCATATTCACTTTTTTCACATAATGTGTACAGCTGATAATCAGCTCATTGACCAGTGGAAACAGGGACTACCTGACCTATAGAGACTAACATGTCATATACTGACCTCTCTTTTAAGAAAAATATTGTGACCTGTTATGGTGCTCAGTACTCAGCAAGTTCTCAATGAGTATTTTCTGCATGGATGAGTGGAAGCAATCTGATGCAGTGTTTTTTTTTTTTTTAATTTTATCAACGTTTGGCTGATGTGTTTATTTGGACTCCCTGTGCAATAATTACATGGGCCCCCCGTAGACTTTGAGCTGCATTTGGAAGCCTAAAATAGTGTAAAGATTTCTCTCTACATTTTGGGCTTTTACATCTGCCCTCTGGGTGAAAATTTCCTGTTGAAAGCTCAAAGTTCTTTTATCTATCCACTTATTCAAACACATTTATCACCCTTTTCTCATCATTTCCCAGAGGATTTATAGTTGCTCTGTATATTTTATATACATGAGGACTGAGATTTTGCTAGTTCCAGACACCATTAGCCAAATTGAGTCAAGTGCCATCCAAACAACTTAGCTAAACATTCACACAAAAAGGCCTTATTTCTCCCTCACAGGACAGTCTGGTGCAATGTCTGTGAGGGCTCAGTCTGTGCTGCCATTCAAGAGCCCCAAATATTCTGTCCTGTGGTATCCCCATCTTCACTCCACGCCTCCATGGGCAGGGTGGAACAAAGATAGAGCTGAATGGAGGTTCACACGGAGAAGATCTATTTGGTCCAAGGCAGGAAGTGATACATCCTTTCTGCCCAAATTTCAGTGCCCACAATTTAGTCCCATAGTTACAACCAACTGCAAGGCAGGCTGGGAAGTGTGGTTTGTCTGTGCACCCGGGAAGAAGGAGGAAACCTGGGCATCCAGACATGGGCGGCATTGACGTTACTTCCCAGACGGTGCTGGTATAATGGGCATCCAGACATGGGCGGCGTTGACGTTACTTCGCAGATGGTGCTGGTATAAACAAGATTGGTGCTCAGGGTGCACTTAACTGCTCCCTGTTCTCCCCTCCCCCAGTCTACCACTCTGTTTTCTACACACAGATTTATTCATGCCTCTAACTTTTCTGTAAATAAGTAGGAGGGATACTTTGAGCAAAGCACTTAACCTCTCTAGACCTCAATTTTCTGTACAGCGTGTTTTGGAGAGAAGAGTCAGGAGGAGGAGTAGACTGGGTTATCCCTAAAGTCTCCGTTGGTGTTAAAATTTTAGTGCGTATCATCCTTCTGCTCACTGCTTCTTCTGCTTTTGTTTAAATGATGCCTGGATTCCTATTCCTTTAAGGAAAACTTTCCCTACTAATTTAAAACATGGCATTATGCTTTCGAGATGCAACTTTAATGACTTAATTTCTCTGAAATAATGACGACAGCAGCAATAATAATAGCAGGTGGTATTCATGGTGCCCTGACTCTGTTCTTGTCTCTTTACAACATCATTTCAGTTAGTTCTTCAGCAGTACCAAGGGGAAGGTGTTATATTCAATATTGGAGAAGTTGAGGCTTATGGAGTTTATGTGATTTAAGCAAGATTATCCAGCTGGTATGTGGTGCAGCTATGATTTAGGCTGGGGCATGTAAGGACCCAGAGGACAACTGCTCCCTAATCACTAACCAGTATGTAACTTTATTTTTCTCATTTACACTGGCTTCCATACCACCTACACTTGATATCTGGCTTAGAGCAATAACTGGTAACTAGTAATTGTAATTTATACATGGGTTTTAGGTCACACGTCCTAACAATCTACTTTTTCAGTGTTTTGGAGGGGTGCACGGTAAGGGAGATGGGACAATTGAAGACAAGGATTCATGCTCACATGCTTTATTTAAGGCAGGTTCTCAGGAGGTAGGAAGTGAGGGATATAACAGGGAAGGAAAGGAGACAAGGATTTGTCCTCAGCTGGAGGAGAGCCTCAGCCTGACCCCAGGGGCAGCTGCAGTATGAATAGAATCACAGTTGATCATTTTTGGGCAATGGAGGTGTCACTTTATACCCAAACCTCCTTTGTCCTTGGGTCATTAGCCATGGGATGTTGAATTTAGAATGTTTGGTGACATAACCTGGAGATGTGGCTTTCATCAGCCAAGAACCATCCTCCAAAGAGGGGGCAGGTGGGACCTGCGATCAGCCAACAGGTGCAGCCCAGGAGGTAGGACCTAGGACAGCAACTAGGGATGGGGTCCTGTTCTGTGAGGAGGGATGAGTACCTCTCAGTATTTTTAGGTATCTTCTTTATGCTTCCGTGATGTTCCTGACTCTAACTGTACAGACACTGGTCTTTACCACTGAAGAAGTAAGGTGTGTTTATATCTTTGAAAGAAATGTAACATTGACTTATTATTGACTATGCTCTGTGGTTTGTACATACCTTAATGGCTAATAACTCCTTTATCCATTTCTGAATTTCTCCTTTACTTGTGGCCTCAAAAACTAAATTAAAGATGCATGAATACTTTTCTTAGTCATATATATCACTTTATTTTGTGAAACAAGGTCAGGAAATCTCTGTAAGCCAATAGCAAACACTGTCTGGCAATCACAGGCTTCTAGATGAATAGAGAGGTTCATTTCGTTTATCTAAAATGTAATTCTGCTTCTATTTCAAAATGGTCCCAGTGCCTGCCACGGCGGCTGAATGATGGGTATGCTCCGAATTCTCTGCCCTGCTCCCATCTCCCTTACCGTGCACCCCTCCAAAACACTGACAAAGGTAGATAAGCCGACATACTAGGAAAACTCTTCATTTTCAATTTAAGTCATGATGTCTTGTTTAGGTAAGAGATAATTTGTTTTGTTAACTGGTATCTCAATTACCTTGGACACAAATGAAAACAAAAAGCAAAGGAGGAATATACATTTAGAAAAAAGTGAGTAGAATTATTCTATTCACTTTAGAAAAAAGTGAGTAGAATTATTCTACTTTTAAGAAAAGTAGATATTTTTATACAAATCAGAGAAATCACAAGGATAATGAAAAAGTGGTAAATTATATGAAGATTATTTTTATCAGTAAGAAAAAATAGAAATACAATTAATAATTATATTGAAAACAAAGGCAACCATTTATTAACTTAGTAGTACTTTTGGGGAATTTTTCAGGGGTGGATATATATGGTGGAGAAATAAGAAGTTCAGGTATTCTTTCAATTTGTCCTCAAATTCTTTGTATTTTTTTATATTTAAGTTAAATTTACTATTTAAGCTGAGTCAATTAGCAAGTGTCCACCTTCCATGTGGTGAGTAGTTTGGGTTTTCCTTTTTATACTTTACTGTAATTTCCCAAATTGTCTGCATTTGTCTGCATTATTTATCATTTCAGCCAAGACTCATACATCTAAAAGATTTATGGGGAAAAAATGGCAGTATTTAAAACCTGATTCTGAAACTTCTTTCTACATTATAACTTGTGTTTATTGAGGAGGTCTCTGTCTCTCTCTCTCTCTCTTCCTCTTGTCGACAGCCCAGGGAAAAAGTGCTGAGTGAAGGGATATGTACCATTTCTCTCACTGTTGACACAGCTCCCTGCTACATCAACATGTGGAGTTTACAGCATCAGGTTTTAAATCAACTTCCCAAGGCTTGGCTTTGTCTAGATGTGTCTAATACTAGATGTGTCTAGTCTCAGGGAAGCTTTTGATGCTTCTGCTGTGACTCTGCTGTCGACGATTACTGCACATCTGCACAGAGAAACAGCTGAGCCTGAAGGAGGTTCCTGAGCACTGTGAGCACGAGCGTGAACGTGAGCATTAAATGAAACATGCTGTCCCACCATTTTCTCTTGCTTAGCCCGCCATGAAGGCAAAGCAGGTGTGAACTTGAGCTTGGCTGACATGGCAATTCAAATCTGACTTCATTGTACTTTACTGAGGAACAAGCCACTTGCTTGTTTGTTTTCCTTCTGGGATTGCCAGGACCCTACTTCTTGTGATTTAAATAGTATTGTTAGTGTCATGGGGGACAGGCTGAAAAATAGCTCTCCGTAAATTATCTGTTCCTGATCTCTGGATCCTATGAATGTGACCTTTTATGGAAATGATGTGATTATGTTAAGGATTTTGAAGCAGGGAGGTTATTCTAGATTATCTGGGTGCTCCTTAAATGCAATCACAAGTGTGCTTACAAGACAAGTGTGGAAGTACACTACACACCTATAGATGAGCAAGCTATGTGAAGATGGAACGCAGAGAAATTGGAAGAGACTGGCCTTGAAGATGGGAATGATATAACCACCTGAGGGAAGGTAGCAGTCACCAGCAGTCTGAACAGGCTCGGAGTCGGTTCCCCTGGACCTTCCTGAGTGAGCATGGCTGATCTGCTCTCTGCTCTCCAGAACTGTCAGTGAATAAAGATAAATTGATTGAAGTCACTGAGCTTATGCCCACGTCACCGCAACCACAGGAAACTAATGCAGGGGGCTTCTATTTCTCTTATCTTGCAGGTGGGCAGGTGACCAGAAAGCCTAAAAGAGTACAACATCCTTTTCAGCCTGGGCACTATAAATGACCCAAGTGCAACTAACTAGTGGCCTTAATGGCATTGCAACATGCCCTGAGAGAAACTGCGCTAATCTCCTTTCTTTGTAGCTGTGAACTCAAAGGGTGATGTCAACTGCAGGCCACTTGCAGCCTCTCTTCACCACTTAGAGCCAGCCCCAAAATGAGGCCCAGTAGAGGTTCCTGTGGCTATAAACTGGCATCACAGAATTCTTATGGTGTACTTTCAATCTCTGCATTTGTCTGTTCTTGCATCTGGTTTTCTTATCTTGTCCTTTTCTGTTATAAAATATTTAAAAATTTTGATTTTGGCTTAAGCCAGTTGGAATTGAGTTTTTATCACTTACCAGAAAGTCCTAAGGGCTTGGTGAATATGATTTAACTTCTGTCTGTTGCTCACATTAGAATTTCCAAGGCAGATTTTAATGCCATTGTACGCCTTGAGACTCCTAAAACTTATGAATTTTCTGCCTAAAATTTACCAGGTCATTGAGAGAAGGGACTTCCTCTGAAGACACGTTGGGTCTGATACATATACCAAATGTCACTTCTTCTGTTTAAAATACTAAATATTACAGTTGGTTGAGGGAATAATTTAGCTCATGAGAAATACACTGGCTTATAAATACAACATTCACAAAATTCATGCAGAAGTCACATTTAAATCACTCAGGCTACCCCTTAGAAAGAAGTTAAGTCTGAGCATGTTGCCCATTGGGCTGTATGTTAGTTTCCTGGGCTGCCATAACAAAGTGCCACAAATGCAGTGGCTTGAAAAAAAGTGGAAATTTATCCCTTCACAGTTCTGGAGGCCTGAAGTCTGAAGTTGAGATGTGGAAAGGCTACCCTCCCTTGGAAGGCTTCAGGGGAGAATCTTTCCTTGCCTTTTCCATCTTCTGTTGGTCTAGGGGTTCTTTGGCCTGTGGTTTTACGACTTTGGCCTCTCCTTGCATTTCACACAGCCTTCTCCAGGGTCTCTCCCTGGCCTTTCTCCTATAAAGATGCTTCCCATTGGGTTTAGGAGCCACCAGGATGATCTAGGATGATCTCACCCTTCTAGCGATGACTTAATTACATTTCCAAGACCCTTTTTCTAAATAAAGTTACATTTCTAGCTTCAGAATACATGTGTCTTTTAAAAGTACACCATTCAAGCTGTTGTAGGCAGTACTCAGGGGGTGCTTAGGAGAAAATCTTCCTGGACCTATGCATCTCTTTTTTTTTTTAAAAGAGATCCTATTCTTATGTTGACATGAGTCTTCTCCACTCATTAAGACTGTAATGTATTTTTTTTTAAATGAGCATTCCTCCTTTTTTCTATGTCAGGGTTTCTTCACTTCAACACAGTGGACATTGAGCTCAGATACTCCTCTGCGATGGAGGGTCATCCTGTGTGTTGTGGGATGTAGAACAGAGGCAGCCTCTATGACCTCCTTCCATCCCCCACCACTGTGACATGAAAAATGTCTCCATACAAAGCCAAAGAGTGCCTTGGGAAAAAAATAGCCCCTGTTGAGAAGCAGTGTTTTACCCCACACTGTGTAACTATAGATAGTTATGAATGTCTTCTGGCAGAAAGGCAGAGAGGAGGAGCAAGGAATCGCCTTTTCCACACTTGAAGTGGAAGGAATGGATTTTCTTTGGAAAACCAAATGGATGCAGTGCATGTGTGAGAACTGAATCCCCTCTGCCTGGCTTGGTCCCCGAGCCATGGACTCAGGCATCCTGTGGGGTGATGATGCCACTGTCCATTTGTTTCAGAGTCTGTCCCAATGAAGTCCTAGAAGACAGCACCCTCAAGGACCCACAAGGTGACCACAGCTGGCGTGGACCCACTGTACCCACAGATGCTGCACAGAGTCCCCATGTCTCCAAGGCAGTATCTGTGCCTACCTTTGGAGTAAAGAGAAATGAGAAGGCAGGATTCCCAGTTTTCTTCCTAGTCACATTTTGGCTGTCACTTCAGCACTGTGTGAATGTCTTAAGGTAGCAGAATTGGGAGCATCTGGTTTCCATCTGTTCTTGTTCCTGACAGGTGTCAAGAAGTCTTCACCTCTTGTGTTTCAGCTGCATGTAGACATCTGTGGCCCAGCACCATCAGGGAAGGAGATGTGGCTCTTTTTTGTGCCATTTATTGTAATCAGTGCCCAGTTTTTCCTGCTGTTGTTTTTTCACATTTTATAGTTTTGGTTGGGAGGACAGAAAAAGGTGTTACACATTTATGGCCTCTTTCCCAAAACCTGTTCAAATGACAGATGTTTGAAAATAATGAAATTATGCCCAAGGCGATGCTTTGAGGGATGCTTGAAGTTGACATCTGAGCCCTGGTGGAGCTCTTCTATCCTTGCTGACCCTCCCCACCTCCCTGGTCAGCACTCTACCCAGCTAGGAAGCTGGTACAGATGCAAGGTCAGCCCTGAGCAACTCCTCTGCACAGTATGGGCATGAACTCACCATTCCCCAACTTGCCTGCCTCCTGGGTTCTTGCTGGATTTCCTTCAGCTGAATTCAGGCCTCCCATCTGTGTTCCTACTTGCTGTTTTTCCTTGTCAGACCCCACCATCTTCAGTCTGTACTTTCCCTCAAATCAGCTCCTGGCAGGCATTGTTTTAATCATACCACCTTGATACCAGACTGTGTCTTCATCTGCTCCACCCTGTATGTGACTCTGCCTCTCCCCACCCCAGTAGAATTAGGCTAGATGGATCGATGATCTTAAGGCCCTTTTAGCTCTAAGATTGTTGAGATTTTCAGGTGCACTGGGTATCAATGCCCCCTTTTCTGTACAGTTAAGCTCACCAACAATGTTTAATTAATATGTGTATTGAGGGTGCAACAAATCTAACTCACTCTGTGCTTTTAATGGCCTGTTAACTGTGGGCTTGGTTTATCAAGCTTGTCCAAATGGCTAACTGGGTGGCTTTCTTGCTCCTAAAAGCTTCATAAGGGAAGTATTTACATAGACTGATGGCTTCCTTTCAACAGTGGGCAGAGCTAAAGGCTGTGACAGCTCATTACTAAATTGTTATGATAATGATATTGCAAAGTCTTGCAACAATGGGGCCATTTTAAAGTGTTTGAATATTACTAACCTTCTTTTCTAAAGATACCACCCTGTATATATTTAAAGCTACAAAAGAGTCAGCTATTATCACAGTCATGAAATATTTGCAGACGTTTTCTATCAAACCACTTGTTTAGAACTTTATGCCAGAGAACAGACCTTATATTTAATATTCTAAAAATTTGAATTATTAAGATAGCACTGGAAAGTGACCTATGTGAGTTTTAAAAATTATTTATTTTCTTTATTTAGGAAAAAACTGTTCAAAAACTTAAAACATAAATAGAGAAGATGGGATTGTTAGTGGATAGATTATGATGTTTTTCTTCTACACATCTGTGTTAGTTTCCTAGGGAATGCTGTAATACAGGAGCAAAACTGGGTGTTTTAAAACAACAGCTATTTACTGTCTCATAGTTCCAGAGGCCAGAAATCTGAAATAAGGTACTGACAGGGCTGAGCTCTCCTGTGAAGCTCAGGGTGGGTGTTCTTCCTTGCCTTATCCAGCTTTGGGTGGTTGCTGGCTGACCTTGGCCGTCCTTGGCTGTCCTTGGCTGTCGCTGGCTTATAGACACATCACTCAGTTTATCTGGTTATCTTCTCCCTGGGTATCTTTGCTTCGTCTTTCCTCTGTGCTTATCTGTCTTAGTGTCCAAATTTGCCCATTTATGAAGACCCTGGTCACGCTGGGTTAGGATCTAGCCTCATGACCTCATTTCAACTTGATTACCTCTGCAACAACCTTATTTCCAAATAAGATGACATTCTGAGCTACTGGGGTAAGGGTAGGACTTCAACTTTTGAGAGGCACATAATTCAATCCATGATACTATCAGGATAATTTTTAAAGACTAGAGGCATTTTGGTTGCCTGAGTTCATAGCACTATATCCTTTAACTCTGTATGTTTAGTGTATTTGAGTTCATTCAGGCTGTTCTGACAAAATACCCTTGTCTGGGTAACTTATAAACAACAGAAATTTGTGTCTCAGAGTTTTGAAGGCTGCAAAGTCTAGGATCAAGGCACTGACAAATTCAGTGTCTGGGGGGACCACTTTCTGGGCTCATGGGAGGTGCCTTCTGGCTGTGTCTTCACATGGTGGAAGTGGGCCTGGCAGAGCCCTGTGAGGCATCTTTTATAAGGCAATGATCCCAATCTGGAGGGCTCTACCCCCATGTCCTAATCACCTCCTAAATCCATCCACCTTGGGAGTCAGGATTTTAACCTGTGAATTGGAAGGTGGGATCATAGTCATTCAGACCGTGGCAGTATGTGTACATGCAAATATAACTCCCCCATTATGGAATATTTGAGTTGGTGTGAAATTTAAGAAAAGAATGTATGTATGTTTGTGTGTGTGTGTGTGTGTGTATGAGTGAATACATGACTGGATTAATAAATAAACAACTTCAGCTCTTTTGGATTTTCTAAGGTGGCGAGCAGGCCACACTGTTGTCACCCTTTCCCCCACCTCCCTTGTTTTCTCATCGTGGAGCATCCGGGGTGCTGGTCATCTGCCGTGGAGCATGCGGGGTGCTGGTTGTCTGCCGTGGAGCATCCGGGGTGCTGGTCGTCTGCCGTGGAGCATCCGGGGTGCTGGTCGTCTGCTCTGTGCATCAGCTGCACCTGTGCTCTTTTCCCATCATGCATTGCTTTGGTTGTCTCCCAAAAAGAGATCCTGAAGCTTCTGCTCGTAACTAATAATTCCATTAAAACTCCCTCAGGAGATGCATTTATGTTTTTTTTTTCCTTCTACACACAACTTTTTGGAACATAATATCTTGCATCCAGGAAATACTCCACCCCCTCTTATCTCCTTTCCGTACCTATGATTACTGCCTATATCAATCCTGAAATTTAAAAAATACAAAATATTACAGAAGGCAACTTTCTGAAGGAAACATTTAGATTTGGTGCAAGACTTTTTAAAATATTGATCTCCTTTCTACAATCAGAGATAATAATAGGTAGCCAAATTAAGCTTGAGCCTAAAAGGTATAAAATAAAGAATTAACAAAAGAAACATAGGCATTATAAAATATGACCACATTCGTTGTTAAGAAATACATTTGCAGAGAGTATAATATTTCAAACAGAACACAGATTTTTTCTATTTTCATAGAAAATTCATATTTCATAGTTATAAAGCACACTACATACATACAGGTGATCCGGGAGGGCTTTGTAAAAATATATCGTATCAGTGGTCTTAGAAAGAAAACAGTGTTTTTCCCTTTTTTGACACATCTCAGTCACCACAGCTGGTTAAATAGAGCTAATGTATTTGAAGACTGATAAGTTAACCTCAAAGACATGATAAGCCTATAAAGGGAAGGATCGATGGTAAATTATTTGTACATTTTATACCCTGATAACCTTTTCCTTGACCTTTTAAAATAACTGATATTTTTAGATTCTATTCTACTACTCATGTGGGTTTTAATTCTCTATTCCCTTGCCCTAATTATACATCCTTTTTAAGGTTAGCATGGTAGCATTTATGGTTTTAAGTCCTTAACTGTCATTCATCACATTAAAAAACCTTTTAGGTGATAAGTAATTATCTGTTTGTTCCACTGGTTGATCAAGGTTATTTGGTGGAGATGAGCTATCTTTTTTTTGCTCATTCTACCAGGAATCAAAGAAAGCATGATGGGTGATATCTGGATGACAATGATTTCTACTCAGATCTGAATATGTGCAGTGTAACTTTCTGAAGCTATTTAACAAGATGAGGAGGTCAAACCTTCCTAAGTATTATGGATATGATATGGTCATAGTTAAAATGAGTCATATTATGTATCCAGATCTGTGCTAAGAGCTCAGCAGACATTTCATTTAGTCTTATCAGTGTTTCTGTTGGATAGGTCCATCTTTATCCTGATGTTGCATATGAGGAAAACTCTCCAGTATCGTATCTCTAGCCTTGGTACATTTCAGAGTAAGTGTCAGACCGGCTTGTCTCAGCATCCTGCTCTTCCTTCTGCCATAAATACTGAGGGGCAGCAGTTCCTCTTCCTCTCTCCTGGTTGTTGCCCTTCCTCTTCAACCCGCCCACATCCCCCTGAACCATTATACAATTCTACCCAGCCTAAGATTCCAGCATGTACTGTGAATTATATGGCCTCTTCTCTTTCCCTTTGTTTACTTAATTCTGAAAAGTAGATGGACTTTGCAAACCAGAAGGCCAGCCCACAAAGGCAAGTTCATTTCTGTGTAGTGGCTCTTTCAGTAGAGTCAGATTTACAAAGGGTTGTAAGGGCAGTGGGCTTATGGCCTTTTGTACCTAGTGGTTCTAGAATCTGTTGATCATCAGATTCACTTGAATAGACTTTTAATAGTGCAAATTCCCAAATCCTCTCTGTGCCTACTGAATAAGGATCTGGAGTAATGGGAATCTCTGCTCTGAATGTGAACCCTGGCAAAGTAGAGCCCTGAAGCCTGTGGTCAGCCACACTTTGTGAGAATGGAGCTGCATGTGGGTTATGAAAATAGTTCATCCCATCACAGAAGGGCTGGAGAGTGGGCGTGACGGGCTGGGTGTTTAGGCCGACTGGGGTAGGAAACAGGAAATTGTGCTTTGGGTCTAGTGACAGTGGTGATGGGAAGGCATTGAGCTGAGCTATCCAGTGGGTATTTGGAAGGGCAGTGTAGGGTTCTGGTAGGGGAAGAGGAGGGAAACAGAGCAAGTGAAAGTGAAAGAGTGAGAGAAATGAACGAATGAATGAATTGTGGAACTAGGGAGGTCTAGAAATGGGGATGGATCAATGGTTTGTTTGGAAGGCATTTTATATTGAGCCCTCTAAATGTGAAGGAAGAATGGGCCATCTGCTCTGGGGTGGGAGGAAGTGTTTAGGGGTGCAGCATCCCTGCACAAAGCAGGTGACAGATGCAGTGTTTGGGATCCGGGAGGCTACACAGGTGCAGTGCTCACTGGATCCATGAAGAATAGTTTGTCAAGGTGTAAGAGCAGCACTGGGTGTTCAGAAATTCCCATAGGCAGTTCCATACAGTAAGTGGTGACATGAAGGAGGCAAGACATTAATCCTTGTGTGAGAACCAGCCAGGGAGACTTGCATTGCCTGGCAGAACTGTGACTTCTAAGCCCAAGGAGAGGGCCCCCTTCCCTGGATTTGACAGCTCTGCTCATGGGTATGTGCAGCCGCACGAAATGATGCAGCTTGTGGGTGCAAGCTTGTCCTCCAGAGGTAGTGCTCGGAGGATTCACAATGCTTCTAGTCCCAAACCCTGAGCAGCTATAGTTGAGCCGAGCCAGGAGGTGATTACGTAAGGAGGCCCCTGCATTGCAGATGTGTGGCAGGAAGCCCATGTGTCCTCTGGCCATTAGTTCAAAGACAAAGAGACAAGATTTGGATGGAGATCATCCATTGCTATGTGTGATCTGAACTTTTGTTCCTTGTTTCATTTTCATGTCTCTCCTCTCCCTTTAATTAAATGATTAATTAAAATCCAATGTGTTTTCAACTCACTTAAGCCACTGTTGGCAGAGGGACGACCTTGTGATAAGACACAGAGGTTAACTAGATGGTCTGTAATTGTAAAATTGCACATAAAGGAACTAATTACTCTTTCCTTCTTTGCTCTGTTAGTATAACCAGACATGGCCACCAGCAGCATTAATCTTTTTACTTATTTATTAATTTTTGCAAGAAAGACACAATGTCTCCACCTATAACCTGAATATCATCACTAATTTGGATTAGTAGTTTCTCAACTTCAAATACTGGGTGTAGGGTCAAACTAGGCACCTGGAAGATCAATAATTGATCTAAATAAGCTTCAGTTTTGGCGGAGAAGAAAGAAAAGTGAAAAAGAAATTAAATCAAGTCACACAAAAGTGGAAGATATGAAAGAAAAATTATACAGAATATGGCAAACTGAGATCAAGAACCATGCAGAATGTAACGATACGCGTTAGATTGTTCTCACTGCCAAAGAGCAGCAATTACCGATCGTCCATACAGTGAGCATCAAAGCTGTAATGTTGACAATTATGTGTTCAAGTAAAAGTTGAACAAAATTCAAGTTTGTGTTTCTTTTGTGATAACTTTTCTCTTGCAATTTAAAATGAAAGTTTGTTTTTCATGTACCCTTGGACAAGGACATGGCTTCTTAAACCCCTAAGAAGTAAAAGACATTTAAAACATTTTCTGAGGAGGAAGCAATTATCTGGATTGCTTACAGTCTTTCATTTCAAGTATTTGAGAAATTAGAAATTATGAAGTAAATGGTATTGACAGGTAGATGCTGGTGTTGACACCTTGCCCTGCCTTCTGCCAGGAGACACAGAGAGACCTGAGAGCTCCATGGACGTTCAGGTTCTAGTTGACAGAATAAGATTCATGGACCTGATGGGTAGTGGTAGTGCCCCCACAGGGCTCTCTGTGATTAATCACTAACGTGGAATATAAAACAGTGCTGCAGGGGCTCCAGCAGGTGGAGAGGCTGCTCACAGCAGGGTGGACAGGAGAGGACAGGGCAAAGCTGGATTCCATTCTAACGAGGGGTTTCCCAGCCAGGGCACTGTCCATATTTTGGACCAGATGATTCTCAGAAGCGAGGGTGCTCTATATTGTAGGATGTTTATCGGCGTCCCTGGCCTCCCCCCACACTAGTTAATGACAAACAACGGTGTCGGTGTCTCCAGACATTTCCACGCGTTCCCTGAGAGGCAGAATCACACGGGGCTGAGAACCACTGGTCTCCCTCAGCAGCGGCCTCACCTTCTGAATTACCCACATGATTCAAGCAGTTCATTTTTCTTTGTATAAAATAGAATGTCTATTTCAAACAAGTATTATATTCCATGCCAATATTTGTTTAATGAATCGCCATGAAGACTTGATAGTTTAAACTTAGAATTCTAGAATATTTGATATTTTTATAAATTCCCTTAGATTTATAGAAATACAACAAAATTTATTTATCTTATATTTTAGCTAGAATTCTTTTTTTTTGGCCAGAACTGGGTTTGAACCTGCCACCTCTGGGATATGGGGCTGGTGCCCTACTCCTTTGAGCCACAGGCGCTGCCCATTTAGCTACAATTCTTATATTAATAACTGGCAGTGGGCACACTTATAACTTCAACTCAAACTGTACAAAAGTAATTTATGTAACCAAAACATATGTGCCCCTGTAATATTCTAAAATAAAAAAGAATTTAAATGTATACAAATTTTCTTAAGAAATAAAGTTTTAAAAAAATAACTGGCAGTAAAAAAAAGGTGGGGGGTTAGGGGTGTATTGCCTGAGTACCCACCACCTCAGCTGGCCAGGTATGCAGCCTGGAGCAAGTTACTTAGATTTACTTATGTTTCCCTTTCCTCCTAGGAATAGTAAGAAGTTTTTCTTTAAGGTTTTATAATGAGTAAATGTATTATTATAACAGTGACTACAAAAAGTCTAGTGTTTGGAATGATTTGATGCAATTTGAGATAAATGGGCGGGGAATTGGCAGAACTGGTTTATAAGCTTGGGACACAGGAGAGGCGGCTTCCCCGCTGGCTTGCGTTAAGAAGGCCTGATGGTAATGTCCGTCTTCTGAGGCCGGGCTGCCTGCCCCTCCAGTGGTGTGACTGGCTGAGCGCAGGCAGCCTGGCGGGCTCCTGGGGCGGGAGGAAGAACCCAGCCGCTTTCCAGCCTGCAGCCTCCACGTCGATCCCAGGTAGGGGAGTGGCGCTTCCGGCCTGTGCACCTGTGACCCGCAGGGAGCCGGGGCCCACTGACATCTGGGACGTGCAGAGTCACAGCAAAGTAATTACTCCGGTTTTAGGTTATTCATGGCTGCCTAATAAACCACCACCAAGCACAGTGGTTTAAGACCATCGTATTTTTTATTCACTATTTTGCGAATCAGGAATTCCAGGAACCCTGGGCTGCGGGGTTTATTCATGACAGTGATTAGTGGCGTGGGATGCAGTGGGGGTTCCACATTCAGGAAGGTTTCCCCGCTCAGAGGGACCGCGTGTCGCAGCTCCGTGGGCTCCATCCACGCACCCCCTTCTCTCTCCCTCTTTCCCTCATCTGCCTTTCTTCCCCACTCGTCATTTTATCCGCTCTTTGTTCCCCCTAGGACGATGGTCTCCAGATAGTTGAACTTACACGACAAGGACCTTCAAGGTCCCACACTGAACCAGGCCTGGGACCCCTTCTGTCGCGGTCTGTTTCCGATCCGTCCCAGGTCTGCTGGGATCCAGGGTGGTGGAGAGCTAATCTCCAGTCCTGGATGGACAGTTAGCAACCAGGTCGGGGCGCAGAAGGGCCAGGGGGGACGTAGTGTGGGTGGGCTGTGCCCTGCACAGTCGGCAGTACCGGAGCTGGTTTAACCTCTGGGTTCTGTGACTCCACTTCCCCCAGAGTTTTACCACATTGCCCAACAATTGCCATTTTTCACGCATGCCCAGAGGAGATTCTGATTCATGGACTGTATTGCTATGGTCAGTAGAGGTGATTTCAAAAATGGGTGGGAGAAAGTCCTGGGATTTCTATTGGTGGTTTGTCAGTGTAACTGCTAGTGATGTAAAATTTACTAGGACTATGCGAGTTCACGCTGGCGCCTCCCTTGCTCACTGTGCCAAGCTGCTCACACACGGCAGAGTCAGTTTCTGGGGTGTCTTGAGGGAATTTTGCACATATGGAGAAGGTTTTTGGTTTACAGGTGCCAGCGATGTGGAGTTTTGCATGATGTTATTTAAAAGGGTAGGATATTTATAATGTTTGTAATGAGATATGGAAGAACCACCACTCTTGTTTCCATAGAGAGGTTCTCTCAGTATCTACTGGCAACATGTTTTAAAAGCTATCATTAATTGAAAATATGAAAGATCGTCAGACTTAATGTGGGCTGTATATGTCCATACTCATATCCGGCTCTATTACCCGTTTGCCTGTCTACCATTTTAAGAGGTGAGGGGCCCAGAATTGCTGAACCTCTTGTGATTTTTAATAGCATGATAAATAGTTGGTACCAGTGTGTGTGTGTGTGTGTGTGTGTGTGTGAGAATATAATCATTTTATTTCACAGTTATTGAGAGAGTAACTGCTTTTCAAAAGAAATTCATGCAATAGAAAAGTCATTTTTAATTGGATACTTCAAAAATTTTCCATCTTTATGTGAATTAGTTGATTTAAAAAAGCACTCAGGTATCATGATAGTAATAATGTCATCTATACTTTAGATTTAGAAATTTATAAAATTATTTTTTCAAAATTTTTATTTTGTATTTTTTTTTAAGATATGGTTTCACTCTGTTATCCAGACTGGAGTGCAGTGCTAAGATCACATCTCACTGTAACCTTCAGTGCCTGGGCTCAAGCGATCCTCCTGGCTCAGCTTCTGGAATAGCTGGTACTATAGTAGGTGTGCACTACCACTCCTGGATAGGGCTTTTGGAAAAAAAATTTTCCCCCAGATTTTGGAGAGACTGGGTTTCCCTGTGTTGCCTAGACTGATGTCAAATTCTACCCTCTAATGATCCTCTTGCTTTAGCCTCCTAAAGTGCTAAGACTATAGCCATGAGCCCCTGCGCCCAGCCTTCTAATGTTTTATATATACTTTAACCTTCTTTTAAAATTTTTTTAAACTAAAGAAAACTTCCAAAAGGAAGGTTTCAGTGTATTTTCAACTAATTCTTAAAACCTTCTGATAATTTTTTTTTTTTTTTTTTTGCGACAGTTTTACTTTGTTGCCCTTGGTAGAGTGCCCTGGTATCACAGCTCACAGCAAACTCAAACAAGTGGGCTCAAGTGATTCTCTTGCCTCAGCTTCCCAAGTAGCTGGGACTCCAGGCGCCTGCCATAACTAGCCTGGCTAATTTTTAGAGGCGAGGTCTTGCTCTTGCTCAAGCTGGTCTCCAACTCATGAGGTCGGGCAATCCACCCACTTCAGCCTCTCAGGGGACTAGGATTATAGGCGTGAGCCACCGTGCCTGGCCTAACCTTCTGATAGATTTTCAAGCACAAGATTTTGACATCAGTAAGGATGGAAATATGCTAGGCAAATTTCAAGAAAAATTGGTAGATCAGATTGAAAAATAGCATATCAAAATTTAGTTAAGAACAGCCTATGATGCTATTTGATTTACATATATGTTTGAGGAGTCTACCTTAGTTACAATAGTTTTTGAACTAAAAAATCAAAATAAATTGAATATAGAAACAGGCTTTCTAACCAGAATTTTAAATCACTGTAACACTATAGCATAAATTATTGAACAAATATTTAAAAGCTCTTGTTAACTTCAAATATGTAAGTAACATTTATTTTATCTTTCATTTTATCTTTATGCAATTCTTTTAAAATATATACATTATATTTAAAATATGCATGTATGTACACAGACACAGTTGTGTTTGTAGTATATAAATGAAGAAATATACATCAATTAGTAGTAAATACCAAATCTCATTGATAAGAATCTAGAAGAAAAACATTCTGGGAAATACTGGTGGAGTCAAATTAAAGATATTTTGTCAGCATCACAAAATTGTCTCTACTAAAACAATTGATGAAAAAGTCACTGGGCTAGGATTCACTTTCTGGAATAAAGGCATTTAATTTATAAATAGATTTTAGAGGGAAAAAATTTTAGGCTTTGTTTGGAGGATGAGATTAAAATGTTTTGCCGCTTTTCATTTGTTTTGCTTCTTCATTTCTACTTTTATCAAATGTCACATAATGTCAATTAGTTCCAGTTTAAAACTTATAGTAATGTGTTCACTACTGTTGGGTTAATCTTACTAAGAGTACCTTTTGTTTCTAGCCACTTCATTATGTAACCAGTGTTTGGTAAATTTGTTTATATTTTCATGATGGAGAAGAGAATCGTCCCTAACCTACCCTAATTGAAGAATATAAATTTCATTCATGAGACTGTAAATGTTGAGAAACATAGACACCATGCAAAACCATTTCACATTTATTTTTTACCTTTGTCAGTATCCTTGAAAAAAAAGTCCTGCTTGTTATCTTCTCTTGCCCCTGCCACATACTTTCCTCCTCTCCTGGGAAACCCTGTCACTGCTGCCACTCGCTCTTCAAGTGGCCAGCTGGACAGCCCCATGGAGAAGGCCCTTGGAAGCCCTGCTAGAGGCGGAGGAGGGAAGTCAGGTTGTGAGCCCCGCTATGGGCCTCCATAGGGTGGCCTCAGACTGGCTGTGACCTTGATCAAAAGCCAGCTTCCGCAGAGACTCAGAAGCCACACCTGGCTGGCTCTCTCTCTGTGACCCAGTCTGCTCCTGAACCCATCGTAACCAAGGACGATCTTCATTTCCCCCACTTCCCTCAACCTCACTCCCAGATTTGTTTACAGTCCTCTTTTAAATTATTATATAGGAAGGTGTCACATATTTCTTGTAGGAACTTTTATAAAGTATCTTCTAAATACATTTTTAAGACTTTCCCAGCGTTTGGAAGTGATATAATTCTATTTTAGATCACAGTATGTATGTTGTGTTTTTCTTTTAAATTTGTCTTATATTGCTTGCTTATTCTCTTAAACCATCAATGGTTTTGAAGAGAGACAGATATTCAGAATCAATACAAAATAGTTGAGTTTTGTTGAACACAATGGCATTGAAAAAAATTTTTTTAATTGAGGCTTGAGG
Source organism: Perodicticus potto (assembly GCA_963574655.1). Taxonomy (NCBI): domain Eukaryota; kingdom Metazoa; phylum Chordata; class Mammalia; order Primates; family Lorisidae; genus Perodicticus; species Perodicticus potto. The sequence goes on along the minus strand of CAUYRH010038639.1, from coordinate 9,328 downwards.
GAAAAGAATTTTCAAAGTACTTTGCCTTATTTGTCTAGACGGGTTTGGCAAACTTATTCTGTAAAAGGGCAGATAGTGAATTGCCATTTTGCAGACCATGTGGTCTCTGTACAGCTAATCAGCTCTGCACTGTGGTAAAAACCAGCCATAGACTGTAAATTAGTAGAGATGGCTGAGTTTCAGTAAAATTGTATTTATAGTTACAGGTAGCAGGTCCCATTTGGCTGATGGCTTCAGTTTGCAACTTGTACACTACAGTAAGACAATATTAGAAAGTGGATATAATTTCTTAAAAGAAGAGTAGGTATAGTTTCTTTCATTCAAAAGTATAGAAATTTTAAAGATATATTAGTGATAAACCCTTACAATGGATGACATTACACAGTCTTTGACATTTAAATCTTATTTAGGGAAATCTCTAAATTATATTGCTCCTAAAATAATTACAATGTGCAAAGAAATACTTGGCTATATGAATTATTTATGTGTCAAAAAACTTAGCATCTATTCTGTTTTAACTGAATAATAACTTAGCATATTATATTTATGTGATGCCTACAAATAGGATTTGATGTTTTTGCTGATAGAGAAATCACTTAACAGATATTTAATTAACCCTAGGCAATGTTAACACAGATGGCATTTTCCGATTATGCTGGTGCCTCGGTTAGTATAAAAATGAATGTCCATACTCATCTTCACATGTGTGTGTGGACATGTTTCTATGCATGTGTGTTCATTGGCCTATGTCTCTGAAGGAAGTATGGGTGAGTGAGGTGGGAATGGGTGGATAGTTGACTCATTAGCTCCAAGTCCTCTGCAGGTTATAGTTGTACTCATTTACAGGGTACATGTGATATTTTAATACAAACATACAATGTGTAATGATCAAATGTGGATAATTGGGATATGCATCACCTCCAACTTTTATCATTACTTTAGGCTGGAAGCATTCCAACTCTACTCTTCTGATTACTTTGAAATCTACAATAAATTATTGTTAATACAGGGTTTCTTTTGCTCCCTGTGGAACAGCACGGAGCAGAGTACCTGGTTCAATTTTCCTTATGGAAGGCTAGCTCCACGGGCTGAGACCAGGGTCTTCACCTCACACTCCAGAGATCAGTCCTTGGATTTCCAAAAGGCACCAGTGCCTGTCGGCGGAGGGATAATTGGCAGAGAGATTGATCAGGCATCTGGAAACAGCTATTGGGAGAACTTACATGCTGGTGTTTAAGTTTGGCTTAGAAAACAGCCAAGCCTGGCTGGATTTAAGTTCAATGACTGATAACCTTTCACAGGGCAACTATGGTTTGTGGCAAACAATTTGTTTACTTTGGATGTTAATATGTTGAGGGACAAAAGAGTTGCCTGTCAATCCCCTGTTTCCTTAGAGAGAGCTCCAGGCATTGTCGGCCTTTCAAGCTGACTCACAGAGGCCACTGTCTTGGTTCTGTCCCAACCCAGTGAATCAATTCCCTCCAGAAACAAGGAACGGGAGGTATTCTCGGAGAATACCAAGATGGTTTGCAGAATCCTACACTGTACCATGGAGTTAGTCGGTTGATTCAAACACATAGGCATTTTGTGGACAGGATCATTTTTAAGCAAGAAATGTTAGCTGTGTATGCTAGAGTAGAAGACTTCCAGAAAGTAGGAGGAAGGGAAAACAGACAACGCAATGATGTCGAAATGCTTCGAAGAGGGAGGAGCTTTTCAAAGCGTTGGAGGCGCGAGGAATTTAGTGCACAACTGCAGATGTTTCTTCCTCCCTTCCTCTACTTCAGGGCTATTATTAGACTGGAAAGATGTGAAAGTTTTCTTGCTGGGCCCTCTGCCCCAGACTGGCAGCTTATCTGGCTGGCTAAGGGGTTTCCCTTGCTGTGCTGTCATCACATTTCCTTATGCAGGGACCTGGTTGTGAGGACCGATCCGTCTCTCCCCGATACTATTATAGAACAGAACTATAATTGAAGCAATGTGCGGTGCATTGGCACACGGAGAGCTGTTTATTAAAGCCTATCTTTTTTGTGCTGGTAGACTTCTCCCAGCTGAAAACTATAAGCACAAATAAGAAGGCTGCTCCTAATTTTACATAAAAGTACCCTAGATCTGCATTGGACCGTGGTCAGAGAATCTGTTTCATTTTCAATTTCTGCAAAATTTTACCCTAAGAAAGAATTCTTGAGTTAGAAAATAAAGGGAAAAATTCCATCATTAGTGATGGTTAAAAGTAATTGATAAATTGTGTCAAATTTGAACCAGCCCGATCTTGTATGAGAAAGGGATGGAAGTAATTGTATTCTCATCTTTCCTTATCCTCTAGCTCATTGCTAACTCACAAACGGCCGCTTTCTCTACATAATGCATTCAGGATGTGTCTATGTTGATACTTTCCAGGCAAGCAAATCTGGGCTTGAGTTTACATTATGAAAATGAAGGTATTTTGCTTTCTCCTTGTCACTATTAGTTTCTTTCAGAATTCTATATTAGCTACTGTTTTATAGTCTGCTGAAAATTACTACTGTGCGAGATATTCATTACAGGGTGCTTTCATTTGGAATTGGAGTACTCAATCAAGAGAATAAATTTGGCATAGACAAAAATCTATCTTTTTTTTTTTTTTTTTTTTTTTTAGTAAGAGCATGGATTGTGTGCATTGAGGTATATAGTAAGTAAGTCCTCGTGCCCCGGGTTCTCTGTTACGTATAAAGACCATGGAATTGAGGTAGATTTTGAGCACTCTTGGGACTAGGAAGAGCCAAATGGAGACAATGTTGGGAACAGTCCCTGGAGTGAGAGACATATTCTCATTTGCACATATTCCTTCTAACACGGAGCATGTCCAGGGGGTGCATAGAAATTACCACGTTCAGGAATTTGATTAAAATTATTAAATTTGATTAAAATAAAACAGTCCCAGGCCAGCAAGTACTTTGTTTGACCAACTGAGGAGTGTGGGGGATGAAATTCCAAATGGCCCCAGAATCCTGTCCCCAGTCCGTCCCCTCTCTCCGAGTGTGGCCAGGACTGCGAGTAGTTTACCTTGTAGGTAAGGGGGAAGGGATTTTGCAGATTAGTTAACAACTCTACTCAGTTGAGTATATGTTAACTAAAAAAGAGGTTTTCCCAAGTGGACTTGACCTAACCAGATAAGCATTTTAAAGGTCTTCAGAGGGTGTTTTTCTGACTTTGAAGAAGCTGAACTTCCATGTTGTACAGAGAAGCACTTGAGGGGAAACAGGGGGACCCTCCAGCTGCAAAAGGTCTTAGTCTAACAGGGAGCTAAATTCAGCCAACCACCAATGAGTTCAGAATAATATCCCAAATTCAAAAAGACATCTCAGTCCCAGGCCAGTAAGATTCTAAACGGAGGACTCCATTAAGCCATGACTGACTATTGATCCGTGAGAATTGTGAGAAAATAAGTAGGTATTGCTTTCAGCCTCTAAGTTTATAGCCTTTGTTAGACAGCAAAAGAAAACTGAACAAGGGATTAGCATTAATATTGCTGCCGTCAACACGTTAATCCATGCTGAGTGGCTTAGAGTAATGCAAATTTATTATCATACCTTTTTGGATGTCAGATGTTCAAAATTGATCTCACTGTGCTGAAATCAAACTGGTTCATTTTGGAGGCTCGGTTTCCTTGCCCTTTGCAGCTTCTGGGGGCCACCTGCACCCCACAGCTCATGACTCTGTTCCATGTTCGGAGTCATCAGCCACATTACTCTTGCCTTTGTTTCCTTCATCACACCCCACTTCCCTAATAAGGACCTTTGTGACCACACTGGACTCACTGGATGATCCAGCATCATCTCTACATGTCAAGATCAGGTGATCAACAACCCTGATTCTATCTGGAACCAACACTCCCGCCTTGCCATCGAGTATAACACCGTCACAGCTTCCAAGGCTTAGGATGAGGACATCTTTATTCTGCCCACACTAGGATTCCAGGTTTATGCTGCTGAATGGGGAGGTCCCTGTGGGGCATTATAGGACAAATATTTTAGAAGGAGCATTGATGATATGGCAGTGCCCAGCTGAGAGTCCCTTTCTCTGTCTAGTAAGCTGTGACTGCCAGAAAGAGCATGATGTCTCAGTGTTTGTAGGGCACTTTAGATTCCACTATTTGATTTATTTCCTAGAAATAGTATTCATTAAAGGGATTAGCTATAAATATATGTGTGCAATGCTGCTTTCCCCCCATATCCATTTTGCAGGTGTGTGTGTGTGTGTCATTTTTTACATTTGTGTTATATCAATTAAAAGTTTGGGAATGGTGCACTGAATTGTTTCCTAGTAACCACCTTCAGATGTTCCCGTGTCCTTTTTTTTCACTTGATTGCTGAAAACCATGGGGAGAAACGTACGTCCCCGTCCCACGTTCAAAGGACTCCTATTCGGGTCAGTTCTGGCCTCAGGTCTTTCCAATGCTAACTTCCTCTCCACTTCATATTTCTCAGCTGTTTTTCTTTTCTTTTCTTTTCCTCTATTTGATGGGCCTTTGTGATTTTATTTATATTCATTTTTTTTTTAAAAAAATGTGTTTCACATGAATTATTGGCCACAGGGATTTGAACCTAAGTTTGACCTAAATTCCAGTGATACTCTTGGGTCACACTTGGGAGGAAATGAGGTGTGAACTCACCATCTCTCACTTCCGAGGCGCCCATATTCTGAAGAGGTTAAGTGTTGACCAATGTCCATCAGCTGTCTACTCCCGTCTGGAAGGGCATTATATCTTGGTTCCCCTCAATCAGGTTTCTTGGCTCTATTTATGTTAACCTATTTGGTGATCTGGAAGTCCATAAGAATCTAGATATTCCTTTATTCCTCAAATACTCTGTGAGGCAATACATAAACAATAAAATATGGATATAAGATTTACTTTTCATATAAACTGGGACTTCTCAACCATGACACCACTTCTTAGGCTGGTGACTCTGTTGTGGGGTGTCCTGTGCAGTGTGGGAGTGTGCAGCAGCATCCCAGCCTCTACCTACTGCACAACAGTGTCACCCCTCTCTCCTAGATGTGACAGCCACATGTTTCTAAATGTCCCCAAGAGAGACATTGGTGACCCCTGGAATAAGCATATCTGAAAAGTACAGGGAAAGCATTTTTAATAGGGTCTTTTTGACCGGATTGAATTAGGTACAGGAATGAAATGAAGGTATTTTAATTCGAATAGAGAAAAATTACTTGCTAAAGGGACAAGGGGAATTTTATTCCCATAGAAGTAAAAACACATTATCAAGTATGATAATTGTTCTATTGTTTTGTGTATTTAAGTCCTACCAATATCCTCAAATTTTAGAAATTAAATTCTATTATCTCACCTTAATTCAGTAATAGTTTACTTAATTTCTCATCTATAAAATGGGGGCGATATTGTTCTCACAGCATAAGGTCATTGTGAGGATTAAATTAGCTTTTAAAGTGGCTTTTATTGTGCCTAGAAACTCTTAATTCATGTTAACTAATGTTATTAATGAAGAATTGGGTTAGGTTAATGAAGGAGTTATTGAGATTATATGCACACAAACCCATTGCATATAATTATTTTTATATTTAAAAAAATTTCACATTTCTTTTAGTGATTGGGACAGTTTTTTTCTAGGTCTGAGGAAGACCATTGAATGAATATTGTGGCCAGTGATGTTCTTATCTTAACAAGCTGGGTAACTTGAGAATTCTTACCCAAAAACTTATGGTTTGCTTTTCAAATTCTTATTTCTGCTAATTTCAAAGATATCCACTTGCATAACCACGAAAATAACTGAAATAGTGGACATTGTCTGTATTTAAAGTTAGCAGCTAGGCACTAGGATAGTGATGTTTAGACTGTCATCTCTGATATAATTTGAGGCTGGGACTGTGGGGCTGTTGTGGGCAGAGGCACTGCCCAGGGAGACAGGTGTTAATGTCGGGTTGTGGGAGAGGCTCCCCGGTCTGTGTGGCTGTGCAGCCTGAGCTCAGTCCTGTTTTGAGGAGTCCCTCGTTTTCCCACCTGTGAAGAATGATGCTGGGCCCGTGGTCAGGAAGGTCCCATCCCACTCTTGTCTCTGCCGTTCTTTCCTTTCCTTTTCTATGATCCATGGACAAGATCGATGGGGATTGTGTACTATTTGCCCTGCATGGCCTGTCTATTGATAATGACATTGAATGCACCAAATACAGAGATGTCTGCCACAGTAGATGTAAAGTAAAAGTCAGGCTCTACAAATGGGGGCCCTGGATGTGTCAGTATACAAAGTGCCAGTAACTTTGCTTTTGACATATGTACTTATTTTTGTTACTCCTGAAATGGAATGTCTGTGAGAAAAAAAATCCGTTAAAAGAAATTCTTTCAAAACCTCACCCCTGCGGCATGTGCCAGGCTGCATCAAGGTTCAGTCGCCTATTTCTTGTAAAGGGCCAGGTAGTTAATATTTTAAGCCTGTAGGCCAAGTAGCAATAGCAAGGGTAATATGTAGGTGCTCCTATAGAAAAAAAATAAAAATAAAACCAATATCCATTTCGGCCATGTAAAAGTACAAAGACCATTTTTAGCAAGTGGGCCATCTGAAAAGGGACAGTGGTCGGCTTTGACTGATGGGCCACATTTCCCCCTTCATGTACAGTAAAGATGTCTATCTGTTAGATCTCAATAATATTATGGCTTGCAATGTGTCACTTTTTTTTCTTTTATGACTAGTAGTTGCAGATAAAACGAAGCTTCCTAACTGGTCCTGGAGAAGCACCCTCTCCTACAGGACATCTGGGCTGCTTCTCTGCAGGTGTATATTGGAAGCGACTTCAGGAGGCTCCGAGGCAACCTGAGAATGTGCTCCCATAGTGACCCCTGTGCTCCCGAGCAGGCCTGACTTCCCACAGCCATCAAAATCTCTTCACGCTGCATTTTTTGACCAGAGTTTAAAGACAGTTTTGAAACTCCATGGACTAACAGAATATTTCTGCTCAAATTTGGGGCCATCTATTTCTTCCTTTTTTTTTTTTATTAAGTCATAGAATTTTCACTTCCATATAGATTGTAATGTTATTGTGTCAGGAGTCTCAAAGGTCACCCCCAGACTCAGCAATTCTCTGGAACTCAAGGACTCAGCATATATTCTTCTGCGTGGCTGTGATTTATTATAGCGAAGGCAACAAAGCAAAATCGGCAAGGGAAGAGGCACATGGGCAGAGTGTGGAGGAACCAGGTGCAAGCTTTCAAAAGTCCTCTCGCAGTGGAGTCTCATTGGACACACTTGATTCCTCCACAGCAAACTCTGACGACAGGAGGAAGTGTTGTCTACCAGGGAGGCTCGGCATCCAGGGTTTGTATTGGGCTCTGGTTTCATGGCACATCTGTCTGCAATGTATTAAAATTCCAGACTCCTGTAAGGAAGGCAGATGTTGAGCACTAATCACTTGCTTGCATGAATAGTTTAGGCAAGAACGGCAGGGAACCCTTCTTAATGGAGAATGGGGGAAACCTCCCAACATTTGAGCTGAGGCCAACTGATGACAGTCTCAGGCCTGCTCTGCTGATTCCTCTCTGTGCAGCTATAAAAAGGGGCCTGGAGTTCATTGTCATATGGTATTTAATAGCCCTGATTTCCTAAGTGAGAAATGACCCTTAGAACTGATCTTTATTTTTTGCCTGCAAAAAATGATATACATTTATCATATTTTAATACTGCATATATAGAAGTAGAGAATATAATGAGATGCAGGTTATAATTTTTTTTTCCAGACAGTCTTACTCTGTCTCCCTGGGTAGAGTGTTGTGGCATCATAGCTCAAAGCAACCTTAAACCCTTGGGCTTGAACAATCCTCTTGCCTCAGCCTCTTGAGTAGCTGGGACTATGGGCACCTGCCACAACATCCTGCGAGTTTTTCTATTTTTTGTAGTGATAGGGTCTCACCCTTGGTCAGGCTGGTCTCAAACTCCTGAACTCAAGCAATCTACCTGCCTCAGCCTCCCAAAGTGCTAGAATTACAGGTGTGAGTCACCATACCTGGCCCATCTTATAAAAATTTATGGAAGCCTTAAGATTACACTTCACCATATAAAATTTTGCATTTTGTATTTTATGCTTATTTTCCCTCTATTACAGGAGTAACTACAATTTTTCTATTGTATCTTCGTGTTCACAGGAGTATTTTCAGGAACGTTATCTTCTTTGTACTGCATATCATTTTTTGGTATAAGCAATCCTTTGGTTATGAGTGAGATAGGTTCTGTAGGTTTGTTCTTTGCCTGAATTTGTATGTAAGTTGGAACATTTGTATAGCCTCCATTCGGAAGTGTGCGCTGTACATCATTTGGATGTTTGTAACTCGGGGAATGCCTGTAAATGGTGTAAGCTCCCCATGTTTTCGAGCTAACTCAGACAGACAGTTGCATAGCTCACCAAACAAAGCGGGAACACAACTCTTGTTCTTGTATTCTTTATGCATCCCAGAGCCACCCCTTACTGAGTTAGATACAAGTCACAGCTCCAACACAATAGGTTGTTATTATTAATATCTATTTTTTGCTACTTCCATGCCTGCAGGGCATCATGTATTACTTACCTGGCTATCTCCTTCTCCACATCTGGCACCAAGGTGTCTGTGATGGAGCTGGGGAAAGAGGGGGGTGGGGAGTTATATTCCCAATAATTTGTTACCAGTGAGGACTTCAGATGATTCAGTGTGACAACAAGTTAGGGGCATGAAGCTCTCTTCTCCATCCCATCATTTTCCTCTTAGTCCACGGAGGCCTCCCTTCCTGGGCTATATGTGTTGTTTCAGAGGATCCTAAAGCCTGAGGATCTTACAACCTAGAAAGAAACGGATTTTGCTTAGCATCCCAGAAGATAATTCTCCGGAGTAAATGTGATATGTCTGCCAGCTTATTTATTTTGACATTGTCATCTTTTCTTTCTTTCTTCTTTTTTTTTTTTTTTTTAATTGTTGGAGAGTCATTGAGGGTACAAGAAACCAGGTTACGCTGATTGCATTTGTTAGGTAAAGTCCCTCTTACAACTGTGTGTTGCTCTCAAAAGGTGTGGCACATACCAAGACCTCACTCCCCTCCCACCTTCCCTCTCGCTGCTCTTCCTTTCCCCACCCCTCCCTCATTCTTTCTCTCTCTGCTGTCCCCTTCCCCCACCCCACCATGTCATTAATTATCCTCATATAAAAATTGAATACATAGGATTCATGCTTCTCCATTCTTGTGATGCTTTACTAAGAACAATGTGTTCCACTTCCATCCAGGTTAATACAAAGGCTGTGAAGTCTCCATTTTTTTTAATGGCTGAATAGTATTTCATGGTGTACATATACCAA